>JABXWE010045442.1:0-19944 GCA_014611495.1 Limonius californicus
GAGCGTTGAGCTGTAATAGAAATTCAACGTGGTAATGTACGTATTGCACTTGATTATGTTTAATAAAACGAATGTTGTATGAAAAAGGTGTTTTATTTTATTCCGATACATTTGCAGAGTGTGTGACAATATTATTGAATATCATTCTTAGAGATCCACGAATTATGCCTATTGTCTAAACCTAACCATTTCACGAAAAGCTGATTGCCTTTTTTGCGAATTACTTTTTCAACCAAATAAGTATCGGGATGCTTCGTTCTCTGCAGTTCATAGTCGTAGAAGCCTCCTTTGATTTCTTGACGGTTTTCATCTTCCAAAATGTAGGTTGTCGGGTTAGTAAGGCGAACTTTTGAAATTTTAAAAATTTCATTACTCCAAGTTGGTGTGTATCCTTTGCTGAATGCAGCTCGATGCTTGCTAATTCTAACGCGGTCCCCTACGAAAAAGTTCTGTTTCTTGGGATCCACCGTTTTAGTATGACTGTATGCTCTTGCTAAAATTTCGCGAGCGTTCCGTTTATTCACATTTTCCGGTTTATATCCAGTTGTTCTGTGTTTCGTTGAGTTATATTGTTTAACGATTTTTGTTAAAACATCTAACCACTTATACGTTCCTTGTAGGCTAAACTGTTTCCACATCTTATTTTTTAGGGTTCGATTGCATCTTTCCACTATACTACTTTTTAAATTGGAATAAGTGCTATAGTGGTTTATGTTGAATTTCTTCATCAGTTTCTGAAAGTCGACGTTATAAAACTCTTTTCCCATGTCAGTTTGCAAATTTTTTGGTGACTGTGTGGCTGACGTGAGAATCTTGTTCATCGCTTTCGTTACAGCTGAACCAGTTTTTCTCTTCACTGGATATGCCCAAACGTATTTGGAAAATGCATTAATCACGACTAATATGTATCGATATCCTTTATTAATTTTTGCGTATGGTATCATTTCCACCAAGTCGGCTTGCCATAAATCGTGTAACCCTTTGATAATCACTCTTCTTCGTTGAAAGTTTTTTCTAGCCGGTTTGTGCAATTCGTCCACAACTTCTTCTTTCACGCTTTTATTAACACCACTCATGTTACGGGTGAATCGGAAGTTTGAGTTGCAAACGACAGTGTGTCAGGTACGAGCCTGTCAGCGCTTTTGTAGCTCTTAGTTTCAGTTTGTCTCCACGCTGTAAAACTACTCCAACTGCGTCTGCGGGATCCTTGTACCAAATGTCGTTAATACCGAGTTCCAGGTATGGTGGTGGGGGTACAAGAATCACGTTTGAAATTATTGCAGATTCCAGGTTGAAGAGGTAGTAGTGTCTGGTATAAAATATTGCGAGACCTCCCTTATCATTGATTCTCCCTGATCGAATAGTTACTTCGTGTTCGTAGTATAATTCCGGTTGTTCGACTAATTCAACTAATTCTACTACTGTATTCGGAGCTACACTCGCAACACTCATCCTGCCATTAGCATTGATATCGGTTATTCGCGAAGGTACATTTAGACTGACGGCGCATTGCTGAGTAGCGGTGTTTTAAGAACTGCTTCGAAAAACAAATTTACAGGTTGGTTTTTTTTATCACAACTGAAGCTTAATATATCCCCTTTTTTCAATGTTAATCCAATGATTTCGGAATTTGTATACCTCCTATTATTATTCACTGTGATGACCGTTTCACTGGGATACACTGTCACTCGTTCGATAGTGCCCGATGTAAAGATGCATTCGTAGGTTCGGGAAGCACCCCATATTTTAAAGATTCCTTGGAGATCGGTGGTCAGCCCCAGAATGGTTATCAATGTTTCACACTGTAATTGAGCTATACTTTCGACAAGATATAGCTTTGACAACCCGTCAGGCCTGTATGGATGATGCTGATGGAGATGTCGCCCAAATTTATCTATCGGCATGGTGAAGTTATCGCAGCTACAGTCTGCATGTATATGAATCGTATCGCCGGCTGATTCAGTTATTTATTCTTATTTAATAATTTTAGCTGTTTTTAAGGCGTCGATGAGTCGAACAATTTCATTATTATGACCGGTGTGTCCAGCCAACTGCGACGCAATTAAAATTTGTAATCTATCCACGAGGGCGTTCGGATTTTTCCAAGGGATAAACTCAATCTTTTTATTACTAACACTTAAGACCCCTTTACCCAACCGCGTCGATTTCGGAGGCTGTAAACGTCGAACTACTTTCGTGTATTTTTGGCCGGCGTTTCCCCGTATTTGCTCCTTTGGATTATAATTTTTACGATTGGCTGCAGAACGAGCCACAATATCTCTGTACTGTTCTAGATCCTGTTTCGTATATCCCACAGGTTGCTTTTTGAACATCAGTTCATAAAATCCGGGCGTTCCTTTGTATGTCACCTTATTGCCACCATCCATTATATACATATCTTGACCATCGAAGTGAAGCACTTTATTACCTATATCGAATTTATCCGTTGATAGATCGAATCGCACCCCGTATTGTAAATCGAATTTGTCTTCGGTGTCGCGAATCATATCTTCGATATACTGTCTTGCCAATCCGTCATACTGATCTAAGTATTGATCGAGAACTTCCGGCCTCATCATACCTTCTACGGTTTTTTCCGCTTCGCGAACGCTTTGCTCGAGTACTTCTTCGTCAAAGTCTTCATCCTGAAGGTGCCCCACCAGCCCTGTAGTCTCATGCGCATCGTCTTCTAATTTTGCAGGTCGTTCAGCAATTACTTCGGTATCCACAAACTGCGGTTGACCGATGTCGGCCTTTGTAGGGCGGGAGATGGACGCTTGGGGAGATTTTTGAAATTTCGCCTGCTTTTGATGTGAGTGTTCAAGTTCGTCAGGTTCTACTTTCGTCTTTATATCCCTAGTTTGGAACCCTTCAGTTTTAATAGTCGATATTAATTCTTGTAGAGGTTGCGAAATCGGCTTTAATTGTTCCGTCAGGTGTAACTGAGCCTCTGCAATATCTGATTGTAAGCTTTGATATTTCCTTTTTACAGCTTTTCTTGTTTTCAGCAGTTCACTAACTAACCGTTTATCCATCTTTCTGTAGCACGTGACAGCCCATTACTAACACTGTTAATTGCGCTTTGCAGTATATATGTGAAAGTAGCAATCGAAACCTTTTCTATATCTTCCTTCGTCTATTTCACTATCTTTGTCTATAACTAGAAACCCATAGTTGTCATTCCAACACAGTGCACATAAATCCTTAAACTTGTCAAAAGACATGTCGACGTTTACGTGATCGTCGTGTATGTGTTTTAGATTCGTTTTATCTTGCTGGAAGATGATAATAAGATTTGCATTGTCTCTAATAAGTTGTTTTGGAATAGAGGAATACGTTTGGGACAGATAAAAACAATCAATATTTCTATGGCGCCCAAAACAAAAGTAATCTCGAATTATACTTTGACTGTCGCATACAACATCATCGAAAATTATAACTGAGTTCGGTTTAGCCTCCTTAGGTTGTAGTATCTCAGCACCATGATCGTATTCATAATAACCAATTTCCCTTATAGGACTTAGTAAGTTTCTAAGATAACTATATGCAGGTTGCTCAAGAGCTTTCCCATATAAATATACATTTTCAAAGCGCAAACCGTTGGGATGTTCCAACAAGGTGATCATTAAGTTAGTTTTACCACAGTTAGATCGACCTACAATCAATCCTCTTTTACACCCCTTCCCCAGTAAAACACTATGTTTTCGGTATTGCGGTGTTAACGAACTGTCATCGTGATTTGTTATTGGAAGCGAATGTTTCTGTTTTTCAATTTTAAAATTATTCATTTCAACACCATTCGCATCAGTTGTCGTGTAATGAACTACTGTAGTCGGAAACTCGATTGGCATTATATATGTATCAATACTAAAATAGGGTTGACAGTTTGTAGCCGTCTGTCTAGCACAACAGGTTAATATGAGGGTTTACAAACAGAAAGAGGGTATTCGTCGTCGAACAGTTGCGAGGCGAGGTCGTGGTATCGTAAACACGCTCATTAATAAATTGCCAGTTGAATTACATATTCCCGGATACAAATTTTGCGGGCCTGGAACGAAATTAAAGAAACGACTTGCACGAGGCGATCAAGGGATTAATCCGTTGGACGAAGCTTGTAAGGAACACGATATCGCTTATTCCCAATACCAAGATCTTGAGAAACGTCACGAAGCTGATAGAAAACTTGCTGCAAAGGCTTGGGAACGTGTTCGTTCCAAGGACGCTGGGATTGGGGAAAAAGCTGCTGCAGTAGCTATAACTGGAATTATGAAAGGAAAAACCAAGCTCGGAATGGGTGGTCGCCGTCAAAAGAGGAGGCGTACTAGGAGAGTTGGAAGAAAGCGTGTAGGTGGAGTCATCAGCTTTACGGGAGCTGTTACTCGAGCACGAAACCGACTTAAGGGTAATAAGGGAAATGATTTACTGAAAGCTGCTCAAATAGCTCTAACTGCCATTAAGAAAAAGAACATCAGTCAACCAAGAACGAGAATAATCAAAATCCCCAAAACGGGTGGTATTTTACCGCTTATACCAATATTTGCCGCTTTAGGCGCTCTCGGATCCCTAGGAGGTGGTGCTGCGGCTGTCGCTAAAGCCGTTAACGATGCTAAATCTGCTGCAAAAGATCTGAAAGAAAAGGAGCGGCATAACAAGGCCATGGAAGCAGTTGCTCTTGGGAAAGGATTATATTTGAAGCCATATAAAAAAGGTTTTGGATTATATTTGAACCCATATCAACCAAAAAACTAAATGTCAAGCTACCGCTACGCGCGTTAACGAACGTTGATTTAGTGAAATATGCTAAGATATTACAAATTCCCAATTTTCGGGGGGTTTACATGCGCAACGATTTACCTTCAACGATTCATAAGAATGAATCGGGTATATTAAATCTAGACGATAAGATTGGGGAAGGTACGCATTGGACTGCATACATCAAACGCGGCCTTAACGTATCATACTTTGATCCTATTGGAAATTTAAAACCCCCACTGGAATTAATAAAATATTTTCGCAGCGACGGTAGCCGAAATAAGATTACGTATAACTTTGACCGCTATCAAACGTTAACTTCCAACAAATGCGGTCATTTATGTTTACAGTTTTTATATAGTTCTGCGAGCTAACTTTCTTTGCAGTGTACAATTGGGCCTTGAATATATCGTTTCGCAATGTCTACAATTTTTACATTTACCGGTGATAAGTCAGTTTTAACTGCCGATTTCAGTCCTCCAATTTTTTTGGACGACGATAGTGAATATGTTCTGGGGTTACTAAGCTTTGAGACGTATCATACTATTCCAAATGTGATTAAAGGAGTGAATGATGGTTTTAAAATTACCCAACTGAACGATGACATTGTGCTACCGCAGGGGTCATATGAAATTAATCAGATCGCCGAGTACATACAGAATGAATTGAAAGGGTCTGGAGTGAGCGTGGCAATAGAAGGAAATAATAGCACTATGCACACAACTATTAAAACATCTGCTGAGATCGACTTCACGACTAACAACTCCATAGGTGGATTACTAGGATTCGACAAAATAAAAATTCCTGCGAATAAAGCGACTAAATCTCACCATATTGCGAGGATAATGAAAATTAATTCTATCTTAATACATTGCAATATATCTGTTGGCTCTTACAAGAATGGTAAACCAGGGCATATCATTCATCAATTCTTCCCTACTGTACCGCCTGGCTTCAAAATAGTTGAAACTCCGAATCCGGTTGTTTATCTTCCAATTAGCACAAAAACAATTACCGGCATAACACTTCAAATACTCGATCAAGACGACGAACCGATCAGTTTCAGTTCTGAAACCATAACGGTCAGTTTGCATTTGAAGAAGGTGTAATGGGGTTCCGATTCAGCCCATACTACTACACATCCAACATCAATAACTCCGCACCCGTCCACGGCGGATCTATAAAGCGTCGAAACAAGTGTTCCAAGGTCAGTAAGAGTTCAGCATCCGATCAGTTGACAAAGAAGAATAAAGCATTCCTCAAATCGCTAGGCTTTCAAGTGTTACAATGAGTATTTTGAATATTGGTGAAAAAGTTCTTGTAGACAATTCTATTGTTAGCAATCAAATACACACCCATCAACCCTACACTAATCGCTTTGAAAATAATGACGAAATTCGGATTCCGATTCAGGAAGATATGTCCACTCTACCCGGCTTAAGCCACATATACATTGAAGGAAGCCTAAAAAAAAAAACAGGTGAACCTACAACAGTTAAATTTGTAAATAATGGTGTAGCTCATCTATTTAGTGAAATCCGATATGAAATGAATGGTGTTGTTATTGATTCCGTAACTAAACCAGGTATAACATCTACTATGAAAGGTTACGTTTCCTACACCTCAAATGATGTGAAAAAGCTGCAAAATGCAGGATGGCTTCCGACCGACAAGAGCGATATACTTGATGCCGCTGGCAACTTCAATGTCTGCATCCCTCTCAGAATGTTGCTAGGGTTCGCGGAGGATTACGGAAAGGTTATACTGAATATCAGACAAGAATTGGTCTTAATTCGAAGCAATACCGATATTGATGCTTTGTTTAGCATAACTCAAGATGACGTCAAAGTTACGATTAACAAAATTTATTGGAAAGTACCCCATATTACAGCTGGTCTTGCACAGGAATTAGCGTTAACGAAATATATAGATAAGAATATCGATACCCA
This sequence comes from Limonius californicus, assembly GCA_014611495.1. Lineage (NCBI taxonomy): Eukaryota > Metazoa > Arthropoda > Insecta > Coleoptera > Elateridae > Limonius > Limonius californicus. Next base: position 6,702 of record JABXWE010045442.1, read on the forward strand.
AGTGGCGTTTCGAAGTTGGGCGCTTCACATCATCTCTGGAGTAAATGAAAATACTCGCCATTCCCACGCTATTGCTACCAGTACGAAATTGCAAACTCCGCGACACGTTATCCTGGGTTTCCAAACAGGTCGTTCCGGAAAACTAAATAAAATGATGAGCGACTTTGATCACTGCAATATTCAAAATGTTAGAATCTATTTAAACACCGAACGATATCCCTATGATAATTTGAATCTAGATTTCTCACATAATCATTTGGCAACTCTCTACGACATGTATTCGCATTTCCAATCCGCATACTACAACAAACATGATGAACCCCTGCTTTCCCTACCAGAGTTTAAGCAAAAAGCGCCTCTGATCGTTGTGGATTGTTCAAACCAAAAGGATTACTTACAGGCGAACGCCGTGGTCTTTAGATTAGAATTTGAAACTGCTAACAATGTTGAGGCGCATACAACTGCGTATTGCTTGGTTTTGCATGATAAAGTGTTTACCTATAACGCTCTAACTAAAGCGGTTAAACAACTGTAAACCAAGAAAGGCTCAGTTTACTCGGTGTCGCGGTCGAACCAACATCTACAGCCTCATATCGTCAACCAAACTGTGACTACAACACTGTTCTCTATGTTTGTCATAGTAGATGTACAATGCTTCAAGATAGGAAAAAATACGTTTTCACCTAAAGAATTAGCAGCATATGATGGAAACGCAATTTCACATTACATCTTCAGAGCGCCATTTCCTTTCGACACGCTACCTCTACATTTACAACAACAAGCTCAGTGGTTGATGAATAATCATCACTGCATTAATTGGGAAGAAGGATTTACACCCGTTTTCATGTTCCCCAAGATCCTGGAACGACTTCTTCGAGATGCCGATGTAGTGTACGTAAAGGGTCGTGAAAAGGCTGCATTCCTAAGACGCTACACCAGCAAACACATCGTTGAAATAGAGGAACAGCCAGCTCTGTCAGCATCCCAACCCTCTTGCATGCATCATTTGAAATCACTGTGTTACTGTGCATTATCTAATGTTTATCATATATACCGCCACTATGTAATGCAATAATTTACCAATAAACTTTTTTATGTACTTACTCCTTTCATTTCATAAACTACAGGTTTACTTTTAAACGTATTTATTGTTTCAGACTACATTGTTTTACACCTCAAATATATTTATTAATAATACAAAAATTTACGCACAACATTAAACTACACAAGCATATTTATTAATAATACAAATTCTGCAAACTACATAAAACTAATCGAACCTATTTATACGAATACTGTTGTTATTAACTTATGAAAAACGTTCAATATATATACGTTTACGGTGATCGCTATTTAACACATGTGACACTACTTTGTGAGTCTCTGCAATTCTTCTTTCAAATCTATATCTGTCCAAAGCAACATGTTGCCAATATCCTTTTCTAGCCTGCTCATATGCAAAACTCCATGTCACCATGTTGTGGATTTTGTTTTTCGACAAATCAAATCGTACTTTGGTCGCCATGTTGTCGTTCTTCGGGTTTCATGAATTTCTTTATAATTTCAGTATGTTCCTCTAACTTCATACAGTCTAGCTTAAACACAAGGCACCTAATGCACATATCACCATTAACATATTCATCACACAATGCACCGGCATCAGTATACAGTTTTTCCAATCTCGCAAGTTCTTCATCCGTTTCCATTCGTGCCAGGTCGTACACCCTTGCATGTGCTTCCATAAACGCTAAATCCCTAAACCTACTTCTAGTTATTTCGACAGCAGACTGTACATCCGTAGGGGCTGTTCGCGATGCTTCGGCATAACACATCCACATCGTTGCTAGTTAATCGCTTCACTGGAGAACGTTTGCGCAACGTATTCCCTTTCCATATCTACCCCTACTACTCCCTCCGCCAATTTTACCATCTCCAACATGCACAGCCCGTTTTCAGTTTCCACATTTAAATTATTAATTACACTTTGAATATTACTTTGCCATTCACCGGGTAGGGTTGACACTCCTTTGACGACGTTGCTATAAAAGTTATGAAACTCTAACGTTTTTAAATAGTTCAACCGATATTCTATTAAAACTTGCAGGTTCCACAACTCCGTCAGAGACTCTATTCCCAGGTATACCTCCGACCCACAGTCATCTTTTACGAGAATAACTTTGTTGGTTCCAATTGTTTGGCAGCTGATTCGTTTCCCCGCACCTACTATTGGCGGTTGCGTAAACCCTTCTTTTGCAGTAAAATAATCCGCTATAACGTTCCGACAGTCCATTAACGACTTCCATTCCACCGCGTCGAAGACGATCCAGTCATTCTTGTTCCCGTAAATTAACACTGCCGGTGAAAAGAACCCGTAACAACGCAATCCCACCGAAACGAATTTACTGTTTGATTTGTTCAGCGGATAACATCTTTCATTTATTAGAAGTGGAGAAGTGGATTGACTACGTTTACTGTTCGCGGGACCAATTTCGGCTGCTTTATACTTAAGTTGATTTTTCACGTTTTCAATTGTCTGCTTTAAATTATCCATAATAACGGCTTTCACACTCGCGAGTACTTTGCACTGTGTCGACTGGTTAATACTGTGGATACCCTAGCTTCAAAGTCGTTATATAGCACTTCCTCAAGGCTACCCCTCCATCACTAGCAATTACTTGAAGACCATTTCCCCCACCACCAACAACCTTCAAGTCGAGGTTATACCTCCCACCTACCCACTACCTTATATTCAAGGTTGCTGCTGGTGGGGGTGTCGACCTTCAACACTTTGTCCGGTAGTGGGTTGAGGTAGCCTTGAGGAAGTGCTACATATATCCAACCGTTACTGCGACAAACTTCAGTTCAGTGTGTACAGGGCATCATGAATACTATATACGAATACTGCGACGAAGACTTCCTCGACGACGAGGGTGTTTACAACTTCAATTGTTTCTCGGTTTACGCGAAGAGCCGACCTGCTAACACCAAACTTCTTCATGCGATCGCAACCATCGCCACTACCCGCTTCATGGGTGGTGAGCGCATCGCTGAGACGCAGATCCTGACAACCCGAAATTATCCAGTCGCATCCCATGAAACCTCATCCTTAGAAGAGCACTTCCACCGGTTGATTATGGATCCCATTAGACGTTTCATGAGCCGACACTATGAAAGCTCACTCCAAAATCCCACATTCCGTTGGGACGATGATGAGTAATTCCTCATTCCTTAATCACACCTCCCACCATTTAACCTTCAATATTTCTCCCACCATTCAACCTTGAATTTTTCCCCCATCATTCTGCTTATAAGTTCAGCCTGCCCGACTTCAGTGTTAGTTGGTTTGTCTTTCTCAAACTGTTAATATGTGCGGTCAAGTTCCAGAGTTCAGATGCTTTACGGAGCGCTTGCTAACATTCGAAAATTGGCCGGGAACTCAATCTCCTGACGAACTAGCGCGTGTCGGTTTCTTTAGCTGCAAAGCACGTGCAGGTTTCTTTAGAACCAAACAGCTTGGCATTCATGCGGATGAGGTGGAATGTTTCTACTGTGGAGTTCGCATTTTTGACTGGGAGCCGTCAGATGAACCGCTTGCTGAACATCTCAGATGGTCCCGACATTGCGGATTCGCTCTACTTATGCAGGGATTAAAAGCTGTAGAGGAGTTAATCGAGCAGGCCAAAAAAAGACTCCAATGGACCGACAGCAGCAGCCTCGAAGACATCGGTGCAGATGTTGCTGGTAACAACGTTGCAGACATTAGCAATCGCGAATTACTACTTAAGATATTGTATCAACTCACACACAAACCTGTTTAATGCTGATAACATACTTTAATAAATGTATCAATAATGCTTTACTATGTTTTCATTTTGTTTATTCTGAAGGGTGGTAGAGTATATAACTATTCCACACAGTTTATTTCACCATTTGCAAGTTTGCACCAGCACCACCAACATGGTGCGTGAAACGTTAGTTCTTGAGTACATATTCGATGACATAGCTGTTCAAGCCAAGCACGCCGTAGACAAACTTGAGCTGATAGTTATTAATCATCTCATGGAGATGAAAAACAACACTATGTCTTTGCATTTAAAAATTACTGGTAGTGCAACATTTATTCCAAATGATTTAGAACTTGTTATTCCTGAGACGGAATTAAATGCCGATACCGATGTGAATGAGTGGTATGAAAAAACCTTCAGCAATGTTTTCCATTTGATGGAAAAGACATGCCACCGCTTGCAACGCTTATACCTCGAGGTTACTGCAGATTTTAAAACAACCGAATTTCTCGGTAAAGGAGACGGAGAATTAGTTCCAATTCCAGATTTTATAACAACCAAGGTTCAAGGCGTAAATACCTGCAGGAAAATCCGCATTTGCTAAGACTTGTATAGTGCATGTTTCGAATTATTATGTAAAACTTGTATTTTATGTATTTGCAATTATCATGTAATTTTTTGTACAATAAAAACTTATATGATTTTGATTCGTTTTGATTGAGTTGACCTTACACATTCAAGGTTTAGGGGGTGCTAGCTGGCCTTGATCAGTTATACAAGGTTTTCTGAGAGGTGGTGACCTTGGACTCAAGATCCAGTGAGGGGAATCTGATGACCTTGAATCGAAGGTAGAGTGAGGGGAAACAATGGCCTTGACCTTGAAATCAAGGTCAGGAGTGGGGGGTGGTCGCCAAACTGTCCAACTCTATCTACTTATGTGTGCTTGTGTAAAACTGTTCTGCCATTTTTTATCAGTTTTCCTTCTATCGCATCTAATACTGCCGCCTTAATATTTTTTATTTTCTTGATTTCGTCCTCCACTTCATGATATGTAGAACATTCATAATTTTGGGCTATTTTTTGTTCTTCCATTTCACCTCTTTCATTCTCTTCTTCAAGTACATTTAACAAGTCGTAGAAATGCTCTTTCTATCTCTCTAAAACATATTTTATTTCTGACAGTTGCTTATCTGATTTATTCTTATCCACTTATTACAGCCTTGCCTCGTCGGCCTCGCTGGTCTAGTGGTTAGTGCATTTGCCTTTAGATCCAAGGAACGCGGGGTCGAAACTGGCTGAGGTCAGTGAGATTTTTCTAGCGAGGAAAAATCTGAAAGTGCGCCTTCTGTCGGATAAGAAGTGAAGCCGTAAGTCCCGTGCCACTGCGATGTGTGATACGTTAAAAATCACTACTGGAGTTGAAATTACCCCAGATAGGCAAATTCTTAGTTAGGGTGTACAAAGAGGCCAAATGTGGCCAGCCTTGCCTCTACTACTACACTTTTTGATTTATTTATAGAAATTCGTTGTCCTGTTACATTTATTGTGTTCCCATGAAGACTATTCAAGCAAAATATCTTAGGGTTACGAAACATTTCCTTTTCAGTGTGTGTAATACATGAAGCGAACAAAATTATTGCTTAGTGGAAGATGTTATGTGTATTTTTCCCATTAGCATCCCGTCTTATTGGTAGGTGTATTTGGTTGCCTACGGTTCGTTTTTACCTTATTTCGAACTTTTTAAGTTTCTTTAGTTTTAGGGAATTTAGGGAGATTCTTTGAAGTTATAGGTGGATTTTGGATTTGGTGGTGGGAATTTCCTGAAGTGTGGATGTCAGACTTCATTTCCTCTTGAGAGCCGCGCAAGTGGTGGGTTGCCGGTAAAAGTGTGGAAGGTGATTTGTGGAATCATTCTTACCTACAAAAGAATTTAGTTAGTTTTCTGCGAATTATTTTGGTGTTTTGGTAAATTCTCATTGGGTCTAGCCCAGATTAATTAAACACTTTACCAGAAAAAGTTATACGTTACCCGCCGTATGCTATGTGGAGTCTCGTGGGACTGTTTTCCGAATAACTAGCCTATCGTGTTCACGTGTAGCTTTCAGTTTCTACGTGCTGTACGAAGTTGGAGACAATCAGCCACCGAAGGGAAGGCTCGAGCTTCCGGGGAACTTCCGAATACGTTATCAAAAGGTGCCTACTGCAAGTCCAACTTGATGCCATCAGCTGCCGCGTCCTCCATAACCATGTTCAGAAGGTTCCAGGAACGGCATCAACTTCAGACCGCTCTGTTGTGGCTACTTAATTGTTGATGAGAAAAATTCCTTGTACTATAGGACAATTATGCGATAAACGATTGGGTGCCGCGCTACCGTTTACATGTTACGCGTTGGTTTAGCTGAATTAACTCCAGGCCTTGCGTTATTTCACCATCTTCCGGAAACTCGTATTCAGACCTTAATTATTATTAACTTAGCTCTATGGATTTTTAGTTCAGTTTATGTTCAGATAGGGGTTACGTCCGCTAAATTGCTTTCCTTGTCATACTTCATTTGACTGGGAACTTTCCCTCAATTCGAGTTTTTTCGAATTATTTTGACCTGTTGTGTAAATCATATGAAATAGTATTGTAATTTACTTCAGCATTTTGTATTTTCTGTATTTACCCAATTAATCTGTTGATTCATTTTGAGTCAGTTATAAATTATGATCTTATCTCAATTTTGGGTTATTTACTTAAGTATTTAATCTGTGGTTTATGCAGCTTAACTGATATTTACTGTGGTATCACAGAATTTTGAGGCATTCATTAAATTGGGTCAGATATTGTGTTTACCATTTGGTTATTTATTGCTACCTACTATTTATCATACAGGACAGTATTTACTTAATGAATAATTTTTGATAACTTGGGCTTCACCTTAGAATTGGAGGGGCACTCATATACAGAGTGTGCGACTAAATTGTAACTTAACTGTTTATATTTCGGACAGTTTATGTACAGGGTGTAGAAAATTGAAAAAAGAAAATATAAAGGTTTAATTTACAGCATTCACTTAACTTTGGTGTTTTATTGTATTTTTGTTTGAATATTGAAACCCGTAAGTTTTATTCTTCGTGTTAAGAGTTTACACTTAGCTGGATTCATTAAGGTAGGTCATAAGAATCGCTGCATGACGACTGGTGAAGGATCTTGGCACCCTTTTGAGAATTTTGTTGTCGATTCACCCACACCCGTTTCACAGATGATTTAGCCGTGGTGAACACACCGAAACGTTGCAGTGAGTTACCTGTGGGTAATAATTCGGTGTTTCCGGTCGGTTACGAAAATTTTTGTCTCTTGTCCTGTCGTTACCCCTGTGGGGGCTAGTGTGAAGGTTTTTCGTACCAAAACTACTGTCAAAAGTTGGATGTTGGAAGTACGTGGTACTAGTATTAGCAAGTGGGTGGTAACAAGCAGACTTCGAAAATCCAATTTAAGTAGGCAGGCTTAATTTTGCTCGTATCTACAACAATTGGACGGCGGAGAAATGGCGTGTTGTACTCTCTATGGATGAGTCAAGATTTCGTTTATACGGTGCTAATGGCCAGGGTCGAGTGTGGCGAAGACCAAGGGGACGTCATTCGCAGTGCAAGTTCTCTAATTGCGTTTTTAGGGACCGTTTTTGGTGGTCTGGACCGGTATTTCCTTCGAAGCTCGCATGGAGTTAGTCTTCGTTGGTGGAGGTGCATTAACATCAACTCGATATGTGGCAGATATCCTCCAAGAACATATACTCCATTTATAGGCCGTGGTTTTATGCTAATGCATGATAACGCTCGGCTACATGCAGCAAAAATTGTAATTAAGTATCTTCATAAAGTAGAGCTAACTGTCACGGAATGGCCTTCCCTTAGTTCGGACTTCAATCGGATGAAGCACGTCTGGGATGGAACTTGGGAGACGCGGTAGCAACCGAATTTTCTTACCTAGTAACTTAGGAAAGCTTAGAACGGTACTGACAGAAGAATGGAAGAACATCCCTTAAAAGATAATTACAGGGATGAATGCAAGAATGCAGTTATAAGAGGAAGAGGAACCAACACTTCCTATTAAAATTCCAAGAAGGTACCTTTGGGTCGCGTTATTTGGTTTATGTTTCCTTTAATGTTTTTGTTAGTTGTAAGAATTTTTTTGTTATATAAAAACCGTAGCTTCATACGTGAGATCATACTATTTAGGTTGTTAACAAACCAGACAGATAGTTGTGGGTAGTTTAATATAGGATCCAATATTTATATCTTAAATTGTGCCTCTCTCTTTACTCCCCAGCTAAAAAGAACAAAGGTAAAATTACCAATGACCATACAGTGATTGTTTTCCCCGGTATACCAGTGCCTCGTTTGTAAATAAGAAACAGAATAGTTTAATTTGTTATATTAAAAGTGAGGCAGCCTTCAGTTGCCCATGGTTTCATTACTGCTTTAAAGTGAATAACTATTTTTTAAGGAACGCAAAGCGACCATCAACCGCTAATTGTGTCATTACTTGTTAAGGGTAAAGTGTATTTAATTTGTAAACTCGAACGTCGCTAGCTGCGTAGTTCTGTTTGTTTATTAAATTAAATGTCGTATGCCAGTAGCGACGAGCTTTTTGGTTCGGACGTCCCAACATTCATTTGTTTAGCCCATAGTTCTTCCTGGGTCGTTCTCAATTGTACTATTTGTGTGATATATTTTATTTAATAGATTTGGATACAGTTAAAATGTATTACGATCTTTTATTCTTGTGAATTTTTGTGTGCAAGAACTTTGTAAGCATTGTACAGAAGGAGGCACAATGATGGTAAGTTCGATTCCCGTAAGCTGCTGGTTTCTCGGCCCTCCTAGAACCTGCAAGCAGATGTAACCTAGAGGGCGGCGCCCATTAATTACGACTTACCCTGGATACAACTACGTTAGATTTCCTTCCCTTAAGCGTTTCTTGTGAACTACTCCCTACTTCGCTGAGCGAATGCACTTCCATCTTTCCTGGTGCGACCCGACGAAAAAGCCAGTTGGCCTGTAACAAGATGCAGGGCAATCTAAATCCCTTTAGTTTAACTCCCTAGATATGTATTTGAACAAATAATATATTTAGTGATTTGTTAGTTTTAGTGCCTCTATCTCTGAAACGGTTGGTTTGCGTACCAATGTTTATTCAGAATTTTTTGTTTGGTTTCCTGATTACTATACGTGGGTAAATTATATGTTTTATGAACGATCAGAGTAAAGCGATCAGTTTTACAGATTTCACTATACAAATAAACGTTTCAAATATAAATTGTTTATTAATTTAATTTATTTTATAATTTTGTAAATTAAAGAAGAAAAAAATTTTAATTTTAAGTTTAAGAAAATCACTGGTTAACTACTAAGGTTTACTTTATCAGAAGGCAGTTGCCATTGGTAGAACTTCTTTCAAATTTAAAAATGATCTAATTAGAAAAGAGTAGTTGCAAACAGAAATTAACAGTTGTTTTCTGTTACAGAATATTTTGGATACTCTGTTGTATAGTTGCTGTTATTGCTGCTGTTTATTTCACAAGAAATGTGCGTCAAAACTGTATTAAAAATTCGGTGATTTGGAGTATCAATTCATTACCAACACCCGTGGAAGCGGTACCATTTCCTGCGGTTACAATTTGCAACTCAAATACGGTGAAGAAAAGTGTAGCCGAGGAAATTTTAACGCAAGGGTAAGATGCAAACGACGATTGGTTCAAAGTCAAGGATCTGTTGACACTTGAAATAATATTGCAAATTTCAAAGGAGGGCTTTACAAACTGCGGTTGTATTTTGGTGTTTAAATATTTTCGCATATACTAAAATTAAACATTCAAATTCTAGTACGGAAGCTGAAAAACGTATGTTGCATGAGGTATGCGAACACAATTCATCATCTAGGTTAGAGAATAATGATGAGGAAGACTGGATTGAGCGATACAATTTAATGTTCAAGGTAGGTATACTATCATAATAAATATGATTACATCAGGAGTGGCTTGGGAATTTTCAATGCATGTTTATTATTACATTCTATATGTATCTAGGAAAATACTTATATTTTCAAGGCGATGTTTACGAGAAACTTTCTTGGATGAATTTAGTGAAGAATATGGTGTGGTTTCCTGTTTATGTTTTCGTTACGATTCGCAATTTTAACAGGAAATCTGTAGCTTTGTTTATCATTTAGGGGTGATTTTTGAAATATTTAGTTTGTCGTTATCCGAAGAAAAATGTAAATGATGCAGTATGATAACATTTATCCCAATCCAGTTTATTATTCCCTGTTGTGACGTCATCCCAACTGTCGCCGCCATCTCTTCCAATGTTCCTTCACTTACGGGCGTCCATCAAGCAAAGTGCTTTCTTCAACTTTATCGCCGAACTAAGGTAAAAATTATCCATTAGTGGAAACTGTTCGCAGTGAATTCTAGTTTGTAAAGTGTACCGACTTGTTGAAAATAGTAATAGTAGCCGTAGTTTCATAAAAAAGCTACCTTCTGTTGCTAATTGTTTAGTAATTTAATACTAGAGTTGGAACTTTAATAGGGGCAACTATTTATTTACAACTGATACAAAAGAGATACGTGTTACCAAGTTTTACTGTCCTTCAAAGTAGTCACCAGCATTGTGTACAACCCGTTGCCAGCGATGTGGAAGTCGTAGGATACCTTTAGCAGCGCCTGTTGTGTTGATAGTTCGAATGGAGCGGTCTACTGCCTGAAGAATCTCTGGAACAATTCTGAAGCCAATGCCACGAAGTGGTTCCTTCATCTTAGCAATCAAGTCAAAGTCACAAAGGCTTAAGTCTGGGGAGTATGGTGGATGGTACAGCACTTCCCAGCCCCATCGATCGAACAAATCAGCCACAGCTTGCGCTGCATGCGGCTGAGCATTGTCTTGAAAAATGATGGGTGGGTTCTGCAGAAATTGTCGCCGCTTCTTTCTCAAAGCTGGTCGCAGCTTGTGTTCCAAAAATGAACAGCAATACTGCGCATTGATGGTCTGCTGTGGGGGAATGGTACGCGTTAGGATAACACCATCACAGTCGTACACAAGAATCACCATAACTTTCACATTGCTGGGGTTCTGACGAACTTTCTATTTTCGTGGTGACCCGTAATGACGCCATTCATTCGATTGCCGTTTCAGTTGCGGCTCGTACGATTTGGCCCATGTCTCATCCAGCGTAATGAGACGGCGTAAGAAAGCCTCTCCTTCGCGCTCATAGCGCTCGAGGTGGTTAAGAGCAGCGTCGTATCGTAGCCATTTCTGCATTTCCATCAAATTATGCGGAACCCATCGTGATGCAATTTTTCTCATGCCCAGGCGTTCCTTCAGAATGTGAAGCACAGTCGTATGCGCCAATCCTGTCTCTCGGGCCAGCTCACGAATCGTATGGCTTCGATAACTGTCCAGTAACGCGGCAAGAGCATACACTTCTTCTTCACGAACACTAGGACGACCTGGCCGACGCAAGTCTGCCACATTTTGGCGTCCCTTGTTGAAGGCTTTTACCCATCTTGCCACTACTCTGTAAGGCAATGCAGATTCACTGTCGTGCTGTACGACCTCTGACAGATTCAATCTTTATCCAACTCCGTTGTTCCTGTTTAGAAAATATCGTTAAAACACTACATTAGACCGCCAGCTAACACGAGGCTCTGTTCTTCTCGTCAGTGCGCATGCGCGTGATGTGGGAAGGGAGAATCCACTTGCTCTGAGGTAAGGTAGGTATGTAAAAACGTGTCGTATAACTGACATTATTTGGTTCCGTTGCATGGCGTCTCTACAGCAGTGTTGCCACTATTGAAGTTCCAACCCTCGTAACTACCTGTAACTGTTTTGTGAACTCAATTGTTACTGGCGACGCAGCTCTTTTTGTGATCTTACTGCAAATATGGTGGCCAGTAGCGGCGTGAGCCAGCAAGATCCTTCCCCTCAGCTGTTAAAGTGTATATACATTTTTTGTTTTAGCTCTTATTCTTAAGATAGGTATGCAAAAATCTTACTCGACCATCTTCTAAAGTTTCTCTATTGCACTTGAAATGATGTGATTTTACTTCTATTTGATCGTTATATTCAATGGCAATGTTAGTTATGCTTATGATTGGTGTAGGTAAACTGTAAACCGTGATCGGATTTACGGTATGTCACTCTATATGATCACACACCTTCTATATGTAAACTGATTTTCATCAGTAACAACTAGGCTGAGCGATTTTTCGGAAAAACAACAGCATTAGCGATTTATACATAATATTCTAAACAACCTTAACCGAAATTATATCTCAATAACGAGTTATGAATTTGCAACAAGCTGTATATAAGAGAACAAAGATAATTTTGTAATGATGTGGTTTAACAATAATTAACGCACTGTATTTATGTAGGTACATCATCCCTGCCAACACATGTTGAAGTTTTGCAAATGGCGGTTAAGTGAAATTGAATGCAACCGTTTATTTACCACCATCTTAACCGACGTGGGATACTGCTGCACTTTCAATCTACTTCCGTTAGAGTATATTTTAAGACATCCTTTGAAACAACAGTAAGTCAACCACTAGTGTCTCGTTCTACATATCTCATCTACAGCCATGCATAAAACATGAGACACAAATGCATTTAGTCTGGCAGATTTTGTCAGTTTTCTGTTACTTATAAGTTATAATATTTATATTTTAATTTCGTTGTTAAGATAAATACGGTTATACTTGAAAAGATTCTTCAGGTTTTATCATAATAAACGTCCAACTTTTAGAGAATATAAGAGTGAACGCGGCTTAGTTCGAGATAACCATCGTATCGACGATTGGAATCCGGAACGTGGATACTCCCCTAATTCTCCACACGAAGTTTTTCCGTTGAGAATCCCAGGTTAGTGAAATTATATGTTTTTGACTGTCCAATATAGTAATTTAGTTGTATATTGATCTACAGTCGGTAATAATTTGGTTATCCAGTTTTAAGTAGTTACTGGAGTTGTATCCACAGTTCTGCTAGTTTTTCATGCAACAAAGAAGGTAGATTAACGATATCTATTTGCGTGGTCAAACGTCCTGAACGGTTTATAAATAGCCTGCCATAATGGCAAAACTATGCATTTTAGAAATATTTTACGGAATCCATTGATTTGGCTTGTTGGTTGTTTTATACTATGCTATGTACTTCATCTCTTTTACGTTCCCGTTTATCTTCTGGTTTTTTGATCAGTGTCTGAATATTAATCTTTCATTGCTCCCATATCATGGTCTTCATTCTAGACATGTTCTAAGATTTCCGATTCTCCAATTTCTCTTCTCTCTATTATATATATATATACATATATATATATATATATATATATATATATTCATCTGCGGCAGCAAATGGAATCCGTATAATACTGATATAGTTTGGAGTCCGCTAATATACAGGGCGTATATAAGGAT
>JABXWE010045443.1:0-11633 GCA_014611495.1 Limonius californicus
TAAACTTATTAAACTTGCAAAGTATAGTAAAATATCATAATTATCAAATATTATTAATTAAATAAGGGTTTTGCTATAAGAAAGTAAATGGCATTTGCTTTAAATGTGCCACAAATGTTTTCGACAGCTGCCAAATACAAATCTTAGTGGCCCACCAAGCCGCACGGATCGTTGCAGTCAGTGTCACGAGTTTTTCGGCCAAGTTTCCTGTATTAATATATTAAAGTATTTGGTAACCCGTAACCAGTCGTAAAATTATACTGTCTTATGCTTAAAAACGGGGCGTTTATATACTCAAAATTGGGTGTTTATCTTAATGTGTTGACGTTAATGGGGTGATAACTCATAATGGCTAAGTATTACATAATATGGTGATGCAACACCTCTGGGGTTAGTAAAATTTTCGATAATTTTAAATCAAATACAAAATTTAAATGTAAGAGTAAGAAAAGAAATAAAATATTCATATAAGTACAAGAAGGATTATATGAACTCATAGGGAGTTTGTAAAAATAAGCTTAAAATATTTTGTTATTATTCTAAATTATTATCTTTGAATTAGTTTAACATTAGAGTCTTTTGGGAGAAGTTCCATAGACCTGGTGAATTTTCTTCCAGAAAGCCTAGTTGGTGATTGAGCTACGGGAATCGACACGATGTAGTTAAGTGGTTCCATTCCAGCTTCGTAATGAACAACTGTTGGTGGTGGTGACTGGTGACGTGGTGGGATTGGTTGTAGATCTTGATGCAGGGCAGACGAGTTGTTTTTAATCGTGCCATTGGATCACGTGGTTCCTTGGTACAACACAAATATTTTTGGAGAATGGTGAATAATCCCAGCCATTTGGACAGGATATAGAGGAAGGTTAATGTTATTAGTCCTCCTAATACTGTGAGGATGGAAGTAAACCAGTTTGTATGTTTTACAATAAATGGTTTATTTAGTTGTTGCTGTAGGACTTCGTCGAATTGACTTAATTTGTGTTTGACGAATTTTAGTTCGTCTAAGTTTACATTTGTTATTTTTATCGGTTGTAGTAATTGCTTCTAGTGTGATGTTCTCTCTAATTTTCACACAACAGTCATCTTGAGTGATATCCGTTTATGGAATAGTATTTGTAATATTACCCGGACCTAAAGTTGTTTGTGCAGATAATATCGTGTGATCGGTGTATGCCTTGCAGTTATCGTCTAAGTCTAGTAAACCGACCTTGTTAATCGTTTCTTTATAATTAGTTTATTGACATAGTAGGTTGAGTGTTATTGGTTTTGAAAGTACGTAGAGCCACTGGTTATTTGCAGTTTTGTGCCATAATTCGATGTCTGCGTAGATGGTCTTCATCTCGCACGTTTTTGGAATGATGGTTCTACTATTTGAAAATAATTGGATTTCATATGTTGGTTTGTCCGTTCTTTCATTAGTGGAGATGCCTTTGCAGATTCATTGCGTTGGTAAGTGTTCTATATAATTCTTTAAATCGTTTAACATTGAGTACACTGTTCTCGCAAGGGATATTAGGAAATAAGGTTTGGAAGGTTCAATATAAGAATAAAAGTTACGGTCGTCATGATGTGGTATTGGTAGTGAATGCATTTTATATAAATTAAACGTTAATGTATTTACTAATGGGATTTTAAAGGTAATAACGAAAAGATTTCGTTTAATAAATGAAGAAACTTCTATCATTTTTATAATAAATATGAGTATTTTCTAAATTTGGTTCTAGAGGAAGGGTATATTTAGTTGCAATAATTTCTAATTCTTTCAAAACGTCTTCAGGGTGCAATATATCAAAACTAATTATACCGTGACGAATTAGGGTAAGACTATTTAAATAATTTTTCATAATTTCTTTGATTTCGTCTGTTATCTCGACAAGTGTTAAGATATGCGATTATTTAATCTTTCTTCATTAATTGATGTGATTCTCATAAAGTCGTTAAATCCTCGTAAATAAAATTTGTAAATGTTGAAGATATAATTCTGACTTGTTGTTGCATAAATGTATGCGTTCGTCGTTGATCCGCAATTAATGAATCAAATCAGTTAGTCAGTGTAAAATTTTGCATCGTCTGCATTGGGTGTGCACAAAAAGCCATTTAATTCCTTCTCCTATACCGTTAATTAATCCACGTTTAGTTCTTTTTTTATTTTTTCTGTGTAGATGTGCAACAGTTGCATAATCTGTCTTAATAGAGTCAAGTTTGTTTTCTATGTATTTTAATTGATTTATGCAATGCAATTCAATTCTATTTTTTGTTAAGAATGAACACAGCGCTAAGGTTTTGTAGTAAAATCCGTAAGACGTTTCAATTTGGTGTCTCATGTGTGAGATTAAAATAATTGAGTAGTGCAAAGGTTTGGTTGCTTAGTTTAGTTTTGCCTAAATGGGCGTGTAGAAGACCGCTAGATGAGTCAATTGGTTTGATCTGATATGATAATGTCATCGGAAGGATCATCAGGAGGAGATAAATCGTAAGTTTCGTCTTCATTTTCTTTTTTTTCTAAAAATATGTTTTCTGAAATATATGGTTTCAGATAAGTATTGATTTTATTTTTAGTGATTTGGATTGAGGCATTGTTATTTTCATGCACTTGTATAATTTTGTATGGTCCTGTATATTCAGGTTTTAATTGTTTGCTTGTGTTTTTTGCAGCAGAATTATATAAGAGTACTAAGTCGTTTGGTTTGAATTGGTATTGTCGATTGTGTTTTTTATCGTAGTGGGATTTACTTTTGGCTTTTGCCTTTAGTTGATTTTCTTTTGCAGTTTCCCTTGTTTTTTGTAATTTTGATGTTATTGTATGGGTTATTTTAGGGTGAAATGAGTGTGTTCTAATGCAAGTAGCTCTTTTTCGGTTGTGGAGTAATTTTTCTCGGCCTTATTTAATGTTCTTTTAGTACAAAAGGTTTGTTGAAATCTGGGTATTGTAAGATAGGTTCAGTAATTAGGAATGTTTTTAATTTTTGGAAAGCTTCTTCGCAATTTGGTGACCAATTGAAGTTTTGGTCCTTTTTCAATAAGTTAGTTAAAGGTTCAGCTATACTAGAAAATTGAGGAATAAATTTCCTATAGTAACCTACAAGATCTAGAAAAGATTTGATGTCTTGGGTTGTTTTATATTTAAAATAGCTTTTATTTTGTCGGGATTTGCTTTAAGACCTTGGTCTGCGATTATATGACCTAAGTAAGCTACTTCTTTGCGCAAAAATTCGCATTTATCTGGTTGAAGTTTGAGATTGTAGTCTGCAAGTTTTTGAAAGCCATTTTCAAGGTTTTATTATGTTGTTGAAGGGAGTTACCGTAAACTACAAAGGTAGACGAAACTTTTAATTCCTCGGATACCGGTTAAGACTTTATTCATTAATGTTGAAAGGTTGCAGGAGCAGTTTTTAAACCAAAAGACATCCTGTGGAATTCATAATGACCATGAGGAGTAGTGAAAGCTGTTTTAGCTCGGCCGTTGCGTTTCATTTTGATTTGATGAAATCCTGAAGCTAAGTCGAGGGTTGTGAAATATTTAGCTTGACCTAATTGGTCTAAGATCTCTTCAATGTTTGGAAGGGGGTAAACGTCACCTACTGTAATTTTGTTTAATTTGTGGTAGTCAATTACGACTCGCCATTTTCTTTCGCCGGATGCATCAAGTTTTTTAGGGACCACCCAAACGGGACTGGACCCTGGTGAAGTAGAGGCTTAAACTACGCCTAGATTGGTCATTTGGTCAACTTACTTTTTTACCCCCTGTTCATGAATTTTGGGATATCTGTACGTTTTAGTAAACATAGGGGTATGAGAAGTTGTACGAATTTTGTGTTGAAGAGCATTTGTATATGAAAGAAGATTGATTAGAAAGTATTACAAATTTCGAGGAGGCTACTTTTTTCTTCAATATTCAAATGTTCTGTTCTGAGGTTTTCTTTTAATAGTGAAAACCTGTTTTGGTTAGAATTTTGTATAATTTAAATTTGTTTTGTAGGATTAAATCAACATTCTTCGAGATGTAAGATAGGTTGTTTAATTTTTGTTTGGAAATCGTTTAAGTTTATAACGATGCATGTTGCAAGGTTATTTTTGTTTACTTTTAATAATGCATTAGTACTAAGTTCAGTGGCCTGTGTTATGCCTAGGTCAACTGGTTGGTTGTTAATTACTTTAATTTGTATCACGGCTTCACTGCGAGGTGCTAATGTGATAGTCGTGGTATCGTCTAGTGTTGTTATTTTGTTATTAAAGGGAATAACATTGTTTTGAATAGTTATAGTCTGGTTTTTGAAATTTATTTCGTCATTTTGATTTTGTAGAAAATCGTCTCCTAAGATTCCGTTATAAGGAGTAGATATTTTATAAGAATTAATTACGTGAAGTTTAGGTTCGATGTGTAAGTCTTTTAATTGGACATTTAAGTTAGTGGATCCCAATGTGTCAGTGGGAATGTCAGGGTTAATTCCTGTAATTGAAATGATTTCGTCCTTCTTTAACCAAGTTTTGGAAGGGATTAAAGAGTCATGTTTGATTAAAGAAATTGTCGCACCAGTGTCAATAAGAAATGTTAAGTATTTGTTGGAATTTGAAGATTTAAATGTGACAGTGCAGTGAGACGAATTCGTGTTAATATTACTTATTCGATGTTGAATGATTTGAATGCATCTTGAATGTTCTCGTCCACTGGAAGGGCATTGGTTTCCAGCGGTACTTGGGAGTTTAAATTATTAACTCTTGGATTAGAATATGCGGGGTTCTTTTGAGATTCCCTATACTGTCTTTTTCGATATTCGTTGATATCGTGACCTTTATTTTTGCAATAATTGCAAAATTTTGAGGGGGCGTATGAAGAAGTTATTAGTTCTTTTCTATCGCCATTAAATGACCTTACAAATTTGAATAGTAATGAAAGTGGTAATGTCTATGTTAAAATTTCCGAACCTGCATCGTCATTCTCAGAGAGGGATGCTAAACTACTAGATAAAATGGGTTTTTCATCCACCATGTCTGTTAATTTTGGGTAAAGGTTGGGAATTTCGGAAAAAAATTGAGAACAGTTACTTACGTTTTTTGTATCCGCTGGGGATTATGGCTCCGCTGGGGAGTGACCAACTGCTGGAGTTGGCGTTGCGGGATGTCGACACACCTTGCTGGAGAACGCTGGGGTACCGGAACAGAGCGTTGAACACTGGGGTAGAAGTTGTTCCTTCGCGTAGTGTAGAGGATGTTGGCTTCTTCAGTTAAGTGTTGATACACAGTACTTAGCTGGAATCCTCTGGGGAACCGGAACAGAGCATTGACCTCTGGGGTAGACGTTGCTCCTTAGCTCAGCAGCTGAAGTATCCCACTTCTGACACCAATTTTCTGTTGGATAACCAGGTTAAGTTATACCACACAGATTTGATCAGGGGACTTCTGACACCAGGGCAACTTTGATGAGGCTCCGTACTCTTGTTGGTACGACAATAGAATACCTGGACTAGGTATACAGATGCACTGTCACACTATTATTGTACCTAAGTTACAATAAGGGAAGCTTTTGTAAAAGATACTAATGAACTGTCACACTATCGTTATACTTGCACGTATAACGATTAGAATTCTTTTATTTAAGCTGCAGGTAAACTGCCAAATTATTGTTCACTTAATTGCAATAACTGACCAAAGACCTTTAGGCTTTAATAAAAATAATAACGTTCGGTTCAAATCAGTTATTTATTGAGCATAAAAACTATTACATGTACTACTATGAGTAACCCTTAACCAGTCGTAAAATTATACTGTCTTATAGTTAAAAACGTATATACCCAAAATGGGGTATTTATCTTAATGTGTTGACGTTAATGGGGCGATAACTCATAATGGCTAAATATTCCATAATGTGGCTGATGCAACACTATACAGACTCAATAAATTCTTTAATCGCCGGCCAAAGGCAAACACATACACTAATGCAACAACAAGTTAGAGTAATCTCATCAGCCATAACAAATTTTAACAATTCTTTAAGCGAACTAAATAAAAATCCTCAGATAATGAATAACAACTTACGTGAATTTAACGATTTTATTGTAAGAACCGCAACTAATGAGGAAAAATTAAGTTTTGAAGTCAATGTTACTTCTCATATCTTAACATTAGTAGAAATCACGGACGAATTTCAATCTACAGTAAAAAGATACTTGAATGTACTAACACTGATTAGACAGGGCATCATCGGTCTAGAAATTTTACACCCTCAGGATCTTTGAATTGAATTAGAAAATTTGGCAACAAAATTTGTTTTACATTTGGAACCTATTTTAGAAAATTGGTATGCTTATTACAAAATTATAAACGTTTCATCATCATTCATAAAAAATAATTTATTTATTATAACATTCGATATACCCCTTGCAGAAAGTTTGGGTTTCGACTTATATGAGATACATCCTTTACCCACTCCTGACAAAAATGATCCACACTTTTATTCATACATTGAACCCAATAAACCTTTTCTCCTTATATCCATCACAAGAACGGTATTTGCTACTTTAAACAATTTAGATGTCTGCACGGAGTACTTACCCGCACAATGGTCGTGCAGAGAAATACGTTAACCAGGAGAACCGAGCAACCCATTTCTGAAGTCCAATTGTTCTCTCAAACAATTCACACTATCCCAGAAACGTCTGACATTAAAACGATCTACGCGGACGTAGAAATTTGGCAAAAAAACTGGAAAAAGCCAATGGTTATTTATTTTAAGTAAACCAACTATTATTAACATTCTAGGCACAGACTTTATTCATTATGAAGAAAAAGTATCTAGAATCAGATTACTAGATTTAGACTACGGTTGCAAAGCATATCCGGACACAACTGTACTACATATGTGCCCAAACAATTAAAGGCTCACGCAACGTCACAAACAAAATTCCTTTTACTGATATTACCGAGGACGATTGCTGCCTAAAAATAAAAGAAAACATCACATGGAATTACAGCTGTTGATGTAGTGGTCGTCCTGTGAGATTGATTGTAGATTTTGATGCAAGGGAAGCAAATGGATTGTAGCTTTGAAGTTCCATCTCTTGGCTCCTTTGTGCAGCAGAAGTGTCGATGAAGTATTGCTAAAACTCCGAACCATTTGAATAAATTGTAAATAATAACTAATAAAGCGCATCCCCCTGCGAATGCAAGTGTGGAATTACACCAGTTTGTATGTTTGATTATAAATGGTTTATCAATTTGTATCGAACAAATTTTAGTTCCTCAAGGTTAAGATTCGTTAACTTTACTGGTTGCAATTTAATGGCTTCTATATGAAACTGAAATGGAACCACTACGTTGTGCTGTAACAATTCCAGCCACAATCACCCACCAGACTCTCTGGACGGCATCCACCAGGTCCGCGGACATTCGTACCGCAGAAGCAGAGTAAAAAGTGGTGCAAAACTAAAAAACACTTCCAAAGGCAATAATTATATTAAGAGTGTTCAATTATCTAGATTAAGTTCTAATATTTTGCAATTAAATTAACTTCAATATTATGTAACTTTTCAATTTTTCTAGATTAAGAGATTTTCAAATATTTTAAGTTTTCTATTTCAGCTTAGTCTTAATATTTTACATTTTTATGTGATATAATCTTTTTACTTAATCTTAAATTTTGTACTAAATTAAATGACCAAAATTTCATTAACCCCAGAGGTGTTGCATGACAACAAATGATCATCATTACCTAAATGTAAGGTGACATCTTTCTGATGACAGATTTATTGCTTATTTAGATAAGACTTAGTATATAAGCAGCACCCGAAGCTTGTAGCTTCCAGGAGGACAATTCCTAAACAGCCATTGAATTGTAATTTATATAGGTAGTCTTAATTTTAGGGTGACATGTATTTATTATGATTCAATATACTGTGAAAATTCATTGTAGCTTCAGTTCCTAACCTGGCATTAAAGCAGTGTAGGTACTTCTGAGGTGAATAAATAATAAATAATAACATTACTAATATTACTTTTGAGTTTTATTTTAAACTTAAGTTAGTGAACTCTAGTAAGTGTTTCGTGTGGCAGTACAATCTGCACTTGTCCAAAGTTCAATCAAGAATTGTGTGGCAGTTAACCTGCACTTTTGCTTCTAGTTCGAAATCACCTACTATTTGAATAGGAGTACGGAGCCTCCAGTAATTATCAAAGCTGCCCTGGTGTCAGAAAAAAGCCGTCGGTAGCAACAGGCATCCAACAATACGAGGGGGTATTGATAAGTACTTAGCCTACTATATAAATCGCCACAATATTTCAAAACAAAATTTTACTTATTCAACATAATCTCCTTTAAGACTTATACATTTGGCAGAACGTTCATAAAGTAATTCTAAGCCATTAAAAAAAATGCTTTGCCTTGGTCTGCAAACCACTCCTCAACGGCACATATTGCTTCATCATTTTTCGAAAATCTTTTACCTTTCAAATGTTTTTTGAGTTTTGGGAACAAATAATAGTCTGACGGTACTAAATCCGGAGAATAGGGCGGGTGGTCAACCAATTCAAAACCAATTTCATCAATATATTTTTAGTGTTTACGAAAATTCCTCCACATTCGTTATGTCGACGCATTATCGTAAACAAAACAGAAATTAAAATTACTATTTCTATAACACCAAAGTATTTAATTGACTTAGCATTGTTCTTTACTGTAAGTCACAAGCACTACCCATTGTTTTTGTGATCATGGCTACCTGATAATTGCATGTCATAACTACAGCCCAAAACTTGGGACAAGCATTTTAAGGCAAACGGTTGCATTTACGCGTATGAACTAAGAGTACCTTATTTTTGTAATTTCTAATTCTCTTTCAGAAAATAACATAAAATTTTAAAATATTCTACTAATAACAAAGTTAGAGCTAATATAAAATTTCAGTGGTAGGTTAAGTGCCTCTTACGGTCAAGTCTGGTTAATGAAAATAATTCCGCGACTGTAGTACATAATTATAAGTAGGTATACCAAATTTTAAAGAAATATCTTTAAATTTGTGGAAATTACAATAAAAAGAAAAAATAAAAAATTGAACTTTAAGGCCCTATAACTTCTTAAGGAAGGACTTTCTGCCTAAGGTATATTAGGTTTAATCGGTTTATTTTTACCTAAAGAATCTATGACCAAACGCTGGCCCATTCTTTCTGAGACACCCTGTATAATATACATATACAAGTGTAACAATAACTAACTTATCTAAATATGTGTACGGATATAATACTGATGTGAACAAAGTCACGTTACACACATGTGTACAATTTTTTTACGGAGTTACGTAAGAAATATGGAAGCGGACTCGCCACTTTAATGTGTATTCGTAGACGAAATGTGAATATTTGCAAAGGGTGGAAATAAGCGTTCATGGCAAAATTATAGTGTTGCAAGTGTACGGAAGCCTCAGACAAGTCAAGAAAAACGCTTTATTGTACTCCATGCTGGTACTCGTAATGGATTTGTGGAAGATGCGAGTTTAGTGTTTTGTGGCAATTCAAAATTAGCGGATTATTATGACAACATGAACGCGGAAAATTTTACAAAATGGGTAAAGGAAGCACTATTACAACAAGTATTCGAAATGGTCACCTTATACTTCTAAACAATAACCTAAACGGTGTTGCAAAGCACGCACAGCATTCGCAAGAAAGTCGGAATTCAAGCTATTGCATTCGGTACGTATGCGATCTTTTAATTCATCAATACTTTGTATTGGAATATTTGTATAAATTTGATTTCAGGTATCCCCAAGCAAAGGAGGCCGCGGTACGGGACCAAATCTTCCGACCCAACGTCCTGGAAACCTGTCGTTTAGAAAGTTTCTTATAGCATTCGTGGAATGCGAAGGGGCTCCATCCATCCGAAACCACGGGTCATCGATGTTTAAGTTTTCTATTGCCGGAATGATGTCGTTCCTTAATAGCTCTAAAAATTTGGCTGTATTGAGATTACCATCAATAAAATATTTTGTTTCAACTTTTTGTGGGTCCTTTGTAAATGTAAATGGATATTTCCTTAAAATCTCAAAACCTAATTTTCAAACAGATTAACCGTACAATTGACGGGTCGGGTCTATGAAGTTTCGTAAAATCATTTTTTTTTTTAGAATTTTGCTAATAAAGTTTATAATTTTCTAGCTTCTGTGCACCTTCCTATCTTTATTACAGGCGCGCTTTCTAGTATTTTTGATTTTCCAGCTACTGCGAGCACGGTGGCTGTTGAGCAAATTGTCTGCGGTCATCATTCCCAGCGAGCAACCCGCTAATCCAACTATCGGTGGCGAGTAAGTAGTGGCGAGCAAATAGCGCACTGCAATGTTCATCCAGTTCTGAGGACAAATAATTTGTCTGGTCTTAACAGCTGGATTTTTCAATTATCCCAAAAGCAGCATCATTTAGCAAATAGCAATGACCTGAAACTAAAAATTTGTGGTCTAGAGTTGAACAGCCATTTCTGGTTCTTGCACTAATTTGAGCATAAAGAGAGCAAACTTAATATTTCGATTCTGACCCGTGCACGAGTCAGAATATAAAATTATATGTTTGGCTGCAAATTCTTTCAAATGTTTTACCACACACGTTACATTATCTTAGGATCCGCGACCACCTTCAGTTTCATCATACATGTAGGACATAAAACCACTACCTTCCTTAAAAGAATGAACCCCAAGATTGTACACATACAAGATTTTTTTTATAATAAGCAAATGATACCGTAAGTTCGGGAAAAGGAAGTGCTTTTTAAGGGTCGAAAGTGGCTAAGTAGATTTGATCGGAAACCTTTTCATGGTAATTCTTTAATGAAGTTCAAGCTTATTCAGCTGTAGCAAGATGTATGTAGCTGCAGTTCTGAACACTTCAATTATTGTTCTTATAACTTTAATAATTATAATACGCCTGAACATGTGCATTTACCGTAAACAAAGATTGATCGCAAATAAGTTGTTTAAACCAATATCTCCAAATCAGCCAATCGATAATACTCTTGAATTTAATTCTGTATCTTTAGTGTAATGTAAATCCGCTCAGGATAAGTAATCTGGAAAATCTACTACTGTAACATGCGTATTATAATAAAATAAAATATAATATTCATTCTAAGGATGGAGGAGTTAACGTATACCTAGAATAACTTGCTCCGCATTTATAATTCTACAGGGTGACTTTAATAGTTATGCAAATATTTTAAGCAGCGATTGTTCACATCAAAAGAATACAATATACGCAAAATGGCTTTATACACATGTGTACGGTTACGGAGTTACAGTCTTCTAAAGTGAGACTTGTCCAACCACTTCTCTGCATACGAAAGGTATCTTTTAAATAAGGTCCGTTTTTTAATAAGAAAAATACTGTAAATATCATTAAAATATATTTTTTTACATATTCTACATACTTTTATCTACTTTTCTACATAATTTCCATGTTTGTTCAAACATTTGTCATACCGCTCAACAAATTTTTGAATTCCGACATTGTTATGTTATGTTTTACTTGGGCTAGGTAGGGAATTAAAAGTCTTTGTCTTACATAACTGATTTATTATTATTTAGTCGGATCCTCCCGAGTCTGGTGTTAAACTACGACTGGCGATTACAAATCCCGTCCGCACAGTCTCAACC
>JABXWE010045444.1:0-15049 GCA_014611495.1 Limonius californicus
AATTATATTTACACAAACTTTACTTTTTAGTGGGTCTAAACTGTATTTTAAAACAATATCTCTAAAGGTGCTTTTAAGATAATTTGTCTGAATACAGTGCAAAAAAATTACTTTTATAGTATTTTATACTTTTTATGGTATTTTAGAGTAATTTTCCTGAAGATAATTTGCTTGACTAAAATGTTTTAAATGATTCTTACAGTGAACAGCTTTATAAAGAGTGATCTGCACTAGTTGTAGCGGTCTTGAATATTTATTAATATTTGATATTGTTTGGTATGTTTATGGAGCGCAGTCCCCGAATTAAATGGCAGTGTCCAAATAAATCGCTCGTCAGTCAGTGGTCATTAATACAAAAGTTCTCTTACATACATCCAATTAAAAACATACATATACATGCATGTACATTCCACAGCTAAGCAGTTCAAACGTGAATGAAAAGTGACCAAATGGCATTTAAATATTTTTCTTTGCTTTACTGGTGAGGGAATTAGGAACGGTATTTATTAACAAACCAGCTGTTGGGTAATTCACTTGGCAAGATTTCATGTCAGCGTGGACAAATGCATTAACACACATAGTCCAAAAATAGAATAGAGGATTGCCAGCAATAAACAAAATTCGTTCGGTACAGTTCCTTTACTTTAAAGGTGAACCAACAGAATAAGCTTCATCAAAGTTAAACAAGAAAATATTTGAAGTAAATACATCTGCCAGGCTGACTGTAAATACAACCCCTGAAATTAATATTCCATAATTCTTTTAAATCATTCTCATTGCTCCCATGGTCCATTTACCTTGTAATTCCAAATGAAACATCGTTAACTATAAATAAGAAATTTGTAATGGGCGCTTTTAATCGAAAAATATTATTAATCAAATTGTCAGAATTTCAAAGATTATTAAAAATAACACCGTTTGGCCTAAAGATATATTGTTATACTTCTTGCATATTTAGGTCAAAAATAATACTGTATTCCCATTCAAAATGAATTAAACTGTGTAGGTATATCTATTCCATATTTCAAATAAATAGATTTAGTTTTCTTTATACCAAAAGTTTCCTTAGTACATCACAAAGTACCAACGGCGATCACTTTGAAGGGTTTCAAAAAATGCTCTTCATCGAACACTCTAGGATAGGAGGACATGAACCTCCAATTTTCAGCAAAAGGGAACACTTATGCTGATTAAGACAGTAATTGCTTGGGTATACACAGTTGTCACGACAGCAACTAAAATGTCCATTCAATTTTCTTGCGTGTAGGCGAGCTTTCATATCTTGATTGCTACTGGTTCGTTATATTCGCAAATAAATTTTAATTACGAGTTATAAAGGGCGATTTATTATGAATGCTGGGTGAAATTATTTGTGGCAGTAGCGGTTTCACGACGTAAAATGTTTAATTACTACTTGTGGGCGATTCTAAACGTACATGACCATTCGTATAAGCACGGAGCTACATTAATATTTATATGTATATGCAAATATTTAGAAAAGCAGGATCTGGAGCGATTTGTTGGACTGTAAATTAAAATGGTTGAAATTATTATACTTTGGAATATTTTCTTTAAATTAGTAACTGTGAATATCTACTTACATAAGAGAAGAAAGCAGAAACCATTATAAAAATAATGTAAGGAGGTTTGTTTTTTATCTAGATATTACAACTTGTTTTTTATAAAACACTCATGTAACGCTTTCTGACTGACCATTGTTGTTATCGGCTAAAAAAGTGTTTACTTGTCAATATGCGTTTTATTGCTACGAGATACGTTAAGGCTTCGAGGTTAAGTTCACTTTGCTTGTGTTTACATTCGTAGAAATAAACACATGGTACGGCCGGTAGGTAACATGACAGCTACGACATGCCTTGTAGCACTCACAGCCAACCCTAATTTGAAAACTTTTCGATCGATCGTTATAGCTTGGTTTCAATTAGACTCATAAATACCCAATTTTACACTAAAACGCGTTGCAATATGGATTGTAAGGTTGATTCGATATGCAAAACGGAATTCTTATTTGGAGAACTATAAATAAAATGAAGTGTATAATAATGTGGGCGGTGTATGTTAAATTAGAAATTCAATTTGGGATATAATATATTATATTATGCACACACTTACACAATGGATTTCATAAGAACCTTTACGTGATAGCTTAAATACATTTTGAAACTATTATTCTATCGATAATTGTTCATACTACAAAATAATGTATTATACCTGTATTGAATTTTGACACGAAATTAATTTGCTTTAGAAAAGCAAATACATCGCCTATTAATTTATAAACTGTCAAACGTTGTTCCTAATTTATATTACAGCCGGACACTGTTGGACGTGGATTAGTTATTTCCGATATTATTTTCCCAACCACTTCCGATACGAATATACACAAAGGACATAACAACTGAATTATTTAAGTATTCAGGGCGTCACTCAAAAAATCCCTGTCCAATTCTATTTTTGTTGTTGATGATAATAACACATATAGTCGTTCTCTGTGCTCATTGTTCTACAACACCTTTCCGAGAAAATCTTAAACCGCAGTCAGACCACTAGCTTAAGGGAAAAATACAGTCTCCATGCCTTCTGAAATCCAACCAAGGGCAAAGATAAATGTTTTATGCCCAGCCTGCTGCAACGCCATAATTTACTCCAGCAATTACGAGTTTCCGACTTTCAGAAAAATTGGGCTCATCGGAAGTTCGCACCGAGTCTGAATCGCGCCAAACAAAACGTAGTATTGATCCTGCGGCCAGACAGAAAGTAAAAGTCGCCCCGGTTGGCGAGCTTTAACCCCTTCGGTCAGCGAATTTATGAATGGCTTTTGCTGTTTCCACTGGTTTGCTTCACAGGGAGCCACCGACGTGGGGAAATCTTGCAGAGCTTGCTGATGTTCTATCACGTATGTGGTTCCTTAGGCAGAGTAGTTTTCCACGAGAAAGTTATAGGAGGGCCCGCTCGGGAGAGATGTTCACATTAGGAGAAAATGCCAACACGTACCTAAAGTATAATTTATGTGTCATGTTGCGCGAACTTGTGACATCCCTAACGTGCTTGGAAACTTTAATAGGAACGAAGTGAGAGACATAACTGTACAAACCGGGCAAAATATTCCTCCTGAATGTTCAAAAAATTGCAAAGACGTTATTATTTGACAAGGAACTCACTGGGGGTTCCATATGTTATTTGTTTTCTAAAGTCAACAGTTACGCTAGATATTAATAACATCATTTGTTTAATAGGTTAGAGAAAATAACAAGCATGTACATGCGAACTTGGTTGCCTATACATCTTTTAAGGGGGTTATACAGCCTATAGTTTGTCCCATACTTACGCTTTTAAATATTTACTTACAAATAAATGCGTGTTATTAAAAGTCAATGACAACATTGATAAATAAATACAAAAGCTAAAGTGTAATACAAAATTAACTCCATGATTCTAATGTTGCAAATGAAACATTAAGCAAATAATTCTGAATAATAAATACCCCATTATAAAATGTTGATCTGCTCCACAGTCTAACATTTAAGGACAAAAATGTAATAGCTAAAGGGTTGGGCATACTCCAACGAGCTAGACTCTTGTTTACATTCTAAATTGTGAAAAAAGTGTTACTCAGCTTTTGAAAAACAATACCTATTCTTGTTCTATACCAAATCATAATCAACGGTTTATTAAATATCCGCTCTTCGTCATGTAAACTGGTCTGCCTATACTTCATCACCCTGTAGGTCGGTATTCATATATGATTTGGAAATTCGATGATCGGCCATTCTGTCTATCAGTCAATGAACATCCTTTCACGACCCACTACTGGGCACTAGTCTCTTCTCTGATCCGTGTTTTACCTCAGCGCTGAGGTCGAAATGCGAGGGGCCTAGAGTTTAATGTCGAATCCGAACTACAGAAGTTTCCAGAGAAGGATTTTAGCATTAACAGCTACCGTTGCCAATCGAGTTGGGAAATGATATGTGGGTTTTGCAGCAATAGATTTATATACGCTACTTGGTCGAAACCAAGCCGATTTGGTCAAAAACAGAGCACGCTGCTGACTGACCTACCATTTAGTCTATACTCGTCCATTATTTCTAAAATACTTGTTATTTCAAGCTCAGCTAATATCTATTCTGGTAGTACCACGTAGCGAGTCTTAAGAATTTCATTTCTGCATTTTTAATCCTTTTCGTTTAGCTATAAATCGGTGTCCTAGCTATAAATCGGTGTCCAACATTTGCTTCCATATAGTATAACTGATCTAGCCATCATTTCAACATCGGGCTATACATCCCCTTGGGGAGCTCTGATAATTCCTTTAGTGTGTTGAGTCAGTCTACGTCTTGTTAAACTTTTCTTTCTGCTTTTGCTTTGTTTGCAATCTTGTTTCATTTTTTCCCATGCTTGATATCTGATTTCCAGTCCTTGATTCCCATTGTACGTAAATCGTTTAGCACTTGGTCCTCCCATCTTATTCTTGGTCTACCCCTTGGTCTGCCTGTTAAGGGAATCCATTCGCTTATCCTTTTTATCGTGCTTCTTCTGTTTCTCCTGTGAATGTGACTATACCATCGTAGCCTCTGTACTTTTATGAAATTTACTAGGTCTTCTCCCAGTACGTTTCTTATTTCGAAGTTCATCTGGCGTCTGTATTCCTCTTCTTCCGTTTTCTTGGGCCCCATTATTTTTCTGATTACGATTAGGGTTCTTAAATATTTTATTTACCGTTCCATGCCAAAACCTCCACCAGCCACATCATCAGCGCAAATTGCTAAACACTCTAGGTTTATGTATATTCCAAATTATTCTTAAGCAACCCATACAAAGTCTAGTATCGATTCCTGAGAAACAACTAGTTACACCTTACATGTAGTACATACAAGATCGGGCACTTTCAATAATACTTTTCTGCCCTTCAAGTAGGACACTAAACCAACCAACTTTTCTAATTTCTGATATTTATGTTTATCTGACAAATACATGCTTTGCATGGGATAAAGTGCAAGACAGACCAAAAACATCCTGTTCCTAATAGTAACCTAAGGACCGCCTGGTTCTAGCAGGTGGTGCCGTAGCCCCAAAGCCCCTCTTATAATCTACGCCTTCAAAAATATTTAGAAATCGTGAAATCGGTAAAATCTTTTGGCTCCCTAATTGGTCTAGTTTTACCAATCGTGATATTTTTCTTCTGAAGTTACCTTAGAACAAGGTGCGTGAGAGACAACCCTAACACTTAAATGAATTGAAAATCCACATAACGAACAAAACTAACAGCGCAGCATCAAATATGCCCGAAAGTGTTGAAATCGGATAGCTTAATGCACTAAAATTCATAAATGTCGTTTTCTACGCTTAAAATGAAAATGTAAGTAGTTATTTCAACCAGCACTTAGTAAATCGAATTATTTTCAATATTGGTCAGGTAGAGTCTCTAAAACTGGGGACTGTAGTTTGCCCAATGATACCTATACATGCTATGCATCCCAAAACACAGATACTATACCAAAATGTTAACTTCGAGATAACAGATAATGCTAAAACTAGTAACGCTACTTCTCGTAAGAGATAAAGCACTCGAATAAGAGAAGTATGCAATTAGTTATATCTACGGGGATTATCTTTCCAAATACAATAGAACTATTTTTAGAATATTGGGAAAATATTTATTCTTGGAAAAGATATTTATTGATTTAGTTAATGGGTAAGAAATTATACTGATAGCGACCGGAACTACCACGTTCGTTCCATATTTTGTAAATCGTATTTCGAATCACTACTTCATGCATATGTGTCTACAATTAAATCTCAGTTCTACCAATACAAAAAATATTTCCCATACTTTACAGGGGCCTGTTGCTGTATCTACATACAGCGTGTCAATATGAAAACGTACAATGAGTTATACCTCTGGAAGTAAAACAGGTATTGATTTTTTCTAGCAAACATTTCTACAAAATGGAAGGGGAATCACTATGACACATAAGCTAACCTTCCCCCATTCAAGCACCCCAACAAAAAAATTTCAAATGGCAATATCCACTTCCGGGGGGCGGGCAGCCGCCGCTCCCTGTAAAAGATCAGGCCCCGAAAACCAAGAGGGAGGCCATGGTCCTGAAGGACTGACGAAGCCAAGGAGTAAGTAAGTAAGTAATATCCACTTCCTGCTAAGCCATCGAAAGGCTTGTACAAAATGCTCTTCAATAGTAGCACACATTTTTTCAGACGAGTTACAAAAAATAAAATGGCTACCTAGATCGCCAGATTTTAACCCCATTAGACTTCTTTGTAAGGGGTCACTTAAAATCTGTTGTATACGAAACCCAACTTTAGTCCATCGCACATCTGCGACCAGAAATAGTTCTAAGCTATTCCGCAACAAACCGTCTAAAATGTTCGTAGAGAACTTGAAAGTAAATTTTACTATTGCCTAGAGAATGATGGAAATCATTTTGAACATTTAAACTAATATTTTGCAATTTTAATTACAGCAACTGGTACACAACCTTTTGAGTTTTATATTTAATTATTTCGAAACGGAACAGAAAAAAATGTTTGCTACTATTGAATAGCATTTTGTAAGAGCTTTTACATGTTTTATTATCTTTGACTCGTCAAAATTACATTTTTTTGCGCAAATACCTTCGATATCTTTTGCAATTCACATTACTGTAGGTGCACATTTAATTCAATCCATTTTTAAATTAGACCACTAATTTACTGTATTTAAAATATTGGGGGTAGCACAATTTGTCGAAACACAAAGCTAAATTACGATCAAACAAACAAATTCTTCAACAACGAAATTTAAAACACTATGCGCTGAGGAGAAACACGTGGCAGAGAAGAGGCCGATGCCCAGCAGTGGCACGGAAAGGCTGTTGATGGTGATGCCGCTAAGAAGACAAGAAATGAGTTCATCCCT
This sequence comes from Limonius californicus, assembly GCA_014611495.1. Classification (NCBI taxonomy): domain Eukaryota; kingdom Metazoa; phylum Arthropoda; class Insecta; order Coleoptera; family Elateridae; genus Limonius; species Limonius californicus. The sequence goes on from JABXWE010045444.1 coordinate 6,932, forward strand.
CGCAAACTTTTGTTATGCTACCGTAGTTATTCATATGCTATTATTAGTCATGCAGCGTAATGATCTGATAAACGATAATCAAACATTTTAACAGTACAATAGTCAAAATCCATATCAGTTACTGCATATAATCAATGTCACGAGATAGCGATTCCCACACCCCATCCTTAACAATCCAGAGGGTTTGCACAAAAGATTTAAGCCAAAAGTCAAAAATCGTTCCACACGCCTGAAATAACCCGATAACCAAGGAAACGCCATCAAAGATACATAATCGTCATAATAACGCATGAATAGGCAATTTTAAAAGTCCCGTACGACGTGAAAAGCAAGGCAATAAATTCCGAGTGTGGAAAATCGCCCGCGTTCCTTATTTTACAGCCTCTAAATATTAAGCGCAATCGCGACCCCAATAAAAGCTTGTGCAGGCCCGAATGTCGACATCCATCTCGTAAACAAAAACAGAACGCGTCCAAAGAATTACGGAAAAATGGCGAGTGGGTTGATAGCCGGACGTAGATAACGTCGCAACGCGCTCCAGTGAAAATGTCGCCCTGAAATATGCAATTGGGGCGCGCACTGACACATTCGTGATTGGAGGAGAGAGGAAGAACACAAAAAATGAAAAATTCAATGAAGTTTTACTCTACTTACCTTGGTTAGACAGAAAACTTAGGTTTTTTCTAAATTTTCGTATTAATGTTTTCGTTTACGATGTTATACGAGCCATGTGCTTGTAAAATGTTACAAAATAACATGAATAATGATCCTTAAGATTGTAACAAGCACTAATATTGTACCCTAAACTGGCTTAAAGAAAGCCAGATTAGAATAATTGTTTGTGGGAAATGTAAATAGTGGATGGGTTGAGCCAAAGCAACCCCTGAAATATTACAACTGAATCTACTTTAAAGAAAAACTCGTTTTCTTAACGCACCTACGATTTACATAAAATAGCAAGAAGCAAGAAATTTGGTTCATAATATCCCACGGGAGTTTGCAACTAATTTTCAAGCGTAGAAGGTAAATTAATCCAGTTAGGACTAGTATGTTGCTAGCCAAAGTCCAGACGTTCAGTAACTTAGTTGGAATTTGTTCCATATGGGAAATACCTGAGAAATTAATTTGTCCTCATGTAGTCCTGTCTAGCCCCGTCTAAATTTAGATTTGATTGTTATTACGAATTAATTGTCCTTCTCCGACAAGGATAAATAATATATTTTATTAGTTCCTTGCTCGGGTCATCCTCTTCATTAAAAAAAACAGACGTTTCTTTCTAGTATAATGTTCAAATCTACGGTTTTAGAGTTACAATTCCCACAAACACGAAGAAGTGTAATTTAATAAAGAATTAAACCTAAACGCATGCATGCAAGCAAAAGGGTAAAACGTCCTACCTTATAACGTAGTTCACGCACACGACACTTTGCGGTTTCTGCATTTTGTCGTAGATCAAAGTAGCCTGTGTTAGCACCCACACGTATCCTCCCGTTTTCGCCAAGAACCTGTACCGGTTGGTTTCACACTGCCCTTTTGAGAACACTGAAACAATAATGAGATTCTATTGGAGAAAACAATTAAAAATTAAACTTTACTTTAATATGTCCTACTATATAAAAATTAATAAATGGAGTATGTCTGTGAGTGCTTGTGTCTTGGATTACTTTTTGTAGGTTGTACTGTTCAAGTATATTAAAACAATATTTCTCATATACTCGAAATTTTCATTTTGCAGAGGCTTCATAAGACAGAAGTTTCTTTATTGAAGTCATAAACAACTATATTTGAGATCCTCTTGGTAACTCTACGACCGTACTTCTGCAAGCACTCTCCAGAATACGATTTTAGTACAATTAACAGAAACTATTGTGAGCTTCGTTAATATTTATATATTTAAAGGATAAAAAAAACTATATATGGACAGCTTACAAAAAATAGAATGATAAATAATGTTCTTTCCAAGAGACTTTCTTCAATAAACAACGCAGATTCTTTTTTGCATAAACTGGAACTACTCTGATTCCAGTAGGCACATAGAGAGTAAGATAAGTTTAACTGTATCTCTTATCAACACGACTTCATTATCTTAAGTGTAACCAGAAATTATTATTTTTAGATTGGTTAAATATAAACTAGCAGCAATAATCGTTTTCCGAAAATGCAATAAATTACCCTAAGATTATTGATTTTGGATTTTCAAACCCGTTTGAAAAGCTCTGATGGAAAACAATGCTGCAAAAGTTAAAGCTGAGTAAAAACGAAAATGTCTCCCTTTTTTTGAAACATCAAATCTGCACTGACGACATTAAAACAATTACACCTTACGTGGATTTATCCACGTGTAGTTTTCATTAAAATCGCATTCCGCGACATCATCCAGCTGGTAGACCTCCACGTAGCAGCAATGTTAATGACGATCGACTTCTTCGAAGAATGGCTACACGAGACCGCTTTCATTCAACAAGGTCTGTTGCTGTAGACTGGATGCGAGCTCTTCGCCGCCGCGTGTCAGTGGCAACAATTTACAGAAGAATCTCTTCTTTTGGACTGCGATCCTACCGTGCATTCCAACGGCTCCCATTAACTGCACATCAGGAGGCTGTTAGGCTTGCTTGGTGTCAAGAGCGGCAGCATTAGAATCAGCAATGGAACGACACTGTCTTCAGTAACGAATCAAGATTTTGTTTGTGGGAAAATGACGGCCGTAGGAAGGTACGTTGATATCGAGGAGAAAGACGAAATCTAGAGTTTGTTGAAAGACGCCATATAGCTTTAACACCTGGTGTTATGGTTTGGGATGCGATTTGTTTCGGTATAAAATCACCTCTCGTGTTCGTCCCAGGCACTTTAAATGCTCCTCGCTATATTCATAATGTCCTGGAACCGGTGTTAGCACCATTCATGCAGACGTTTCCAAACGGTATTTTCCAACAAGATAACGCACGTTCACACACTGCAAACATTACCAGAACGTACCCTTCAACAAGCACAATTGCGAATGTTGCCCTGGCCTGCACGATTACCGGACCTATCGCCAATCGAACATCTTTGGGACATGATGGGCCGGCGACTAAGATTATTGCCAAGAGCTCCTAACAACTTAGACGAGCTGAGACACCAACTTGAGGTCATATGGAACGAGATACCCAGGAGAACATAGACCACTTGATAGAAAGCATGCCGCGACGAGTAAATGCTTGCATTGCTGTTCATGGCGATGTTACACATTATTAATTTTGTTTCCGTTGTTGTTATTATTTTCTTATAATTGTTAATAGTTTTTTATGAAAACCTGATCATTTCATATGCAATAAAGAAACATTATTTTAACAATGTTTCAAACCCGTAGCTTTATTTTTAATGGGTGGTGCATTACATATGAAACGAAGTGTAATAGCATTACTCTACAAGCAGAGACATTTTAAAAGAGGTAAGTTCGAGACGCTCCGTAGTTGCACTTCCTGATTAAATTGGCAACGCATTTGGTTACAGGAGCAATTTGTATTGCATCAAACCTACATGACACATTTTAATTTAAAAATGTATTATTAATGAGCCTTGGTTATATCTAAAACTATACTTCAAAGGATATTTATATGAATGGCTTTAAATTCCTAAACCTGCACAGGAAATGTTTCTAAAACCATGGCTTCGGGAATTTAATATTTATGGTATTTGTTAATCATTTTCAAATAGAGAACCGTCTAGCGTCTTCGCCATTTTCGAAGCCCTGTGTACAAATGCTGCTAGCAATGCAGCACTAGCTATCGATATAGGCGTATTCACAACATATGCTTATTCTGTGTAATTCACAAATTTTGGAAACCATTGAAGGAGACACTCCAGGATTAGTACCAAAAGATTTGCTCTAAAGACGACCTTATTTCCCAATTTAGCGGACTATTTAAGATAACAGCCCATATGATGTACCTTTGTAACGTGTGATTTCTGACGCATAGTGTATATCAAAAGTGTATTCCCATTACAGCGTTTTGGACGGCATACTTCGGGTTTTCGAATTCAAAAATTGGTTCTCGTACTGTGTTCTGCGCATCGATCGTGAATTTTCGATTCTCGGACTGCGAAAGCTGGAGTAAGGTAGAACGTATTCAATTCTCAAGAAGTGCAGACTTGAATTCTAATTAAGGTCGTGACGACTCGGAAGATTGTTCCAATTTGTGAATTTTCAAGTGATTAGGAAAAACTTAAACGCGGTAGAGTGATAGTAAATTTTTCCAGGGAGAAATCCTAATATAGTGCACTTAGGAGAGTTTTTCTTCTGCCAATTTAACATCGTATGGTAAGCTTAGGAAGGTCCTTATTCCACCTTTTTCTTTTTCTAAGACAGTTGAATTTATTTAGGCATCAAACAGCAGCCGGAAGAGTGAAAACATCCGGAACCTGATCGAATTTACAACGACGCGGGAAATTCCGCGAGCCCGATAATTCCAGTGCAGGGACAGTCGGCGTGGCATGGTTGAGTAGCAGATGTGCGTGCAGCGAGTCCATTGTGTAAAGACCATCTACGTTCAAGGTCTGTTAGCCAACTTTTTAAATTACCTGCATTGGGTTGATAAGTCAACGAAATTTCGAGAACCATCTAAAGACGAATACCTGCAACTCGTTTTAATTGCGTAGGCATATTTATGTTGAAATATAATAAATACTCGACAATTTTTTTTAAGTTCAATATTTTACTTGGAAAAATTCTTGTTCATATTAAAAATAACTTTTTGTACACTGAGAACTTGTTAGATGGTCTGCAGATTACGAGATTAAATTTCTGATTTAAAGTTCAAACGAAAGGGGGAATTTTGCGTAAATTTATAATTCTCCGTGCGCATATACCATTAATTTTGGGTAATTAATCTTGTTATTGCGTATACGAGGCCTCGCGATATCGTGAATGCTAGACGGGAATTCGGTGGTTTGGTTGACATTTTTAGAAGTGGATTAACGCTTCCTAAGTTTCAACCTGATCTACGCGTTATTGCTATTCATGGAAATTTTGGTTCAGCTCTGTATAAAAATTAAATCAATTAAATCAGAGACAGTAACATACTGTGGTCCGTTCATTTTATTCATGAATGTGAATTTATGTACATATATGCAAGTATGCGAGTATACGTTACCCCCTCCAAACTGCTAACTGTTAGCTTTACTAACCAGATACGAAACCACAGACGACTCATGCAGTATCAACTATAGAAATAGACACGTACAAACTACTTCACGTAACATTAAAATCGAATACCAAGCCATTAAAAACAATCAGGTATTTATTAAAATTTAATTATTTTTACTTTTTCAAAAGAAATTTTCTATAGGTTGGCAGCGTCTGAACGAAAATTATTGCCCCTTTTACTACCACTTTACTGCTACTTATCGTCATGCAGCAATAACTAACCTACATAAATGCAAATACCCTGGAGACGTTTTAGAAACACGCTGACGAACCTTATAAAAAGCACATTTTTATGGCTTCTTAGTTTCAGTCTCACTTTATAGCCAACGAGCTGTGGCGAGAGAGTGGATGGATGCTCGAGATAATTCAGGCCGCAGGACAAAGGAACATTTCCAGGGGATTCACCCAGAGGACAATTGCAGTGCCAGACCGTTTTACGACTAGATTTACGTAGAGCTTACGGCGTATGTGCTTCGGCACAAGGCGGGGTCGGACATTAGAGCCAGCAGAAATTCCATGTTCCTTTTAACGCAAAAAATCCCCCGGAGCTGCGGAGGAAATTATATGAATATTTGCAGTTGTAAAGTTGCGCATGACTTAAATGGGAATTTCTTGTTGGGGGAGTGTTTTAACCAAAAATGAGTTTGAAGGTTTTGGCTGTGTCTAAATCTGCAAAGTTTTAGTTACGACTTTGCAGCGAAGTTTGGAGCGAATGTTTTAGCTTTCCTTTCTGTTATTAAATTAGTTCGGGATGGTGGAGCTCAAAGCGTTCATAAAGCTGCTACGGAAATCAGAGATGATATTCGCAAAAATACATATACGTGGTACAACTCAATTTAGTCGAAGAGAATGTCAATATCTTACAAATTGCAAATAACAATTGCACTAGCAACGGTACATGTCGTATATTGTATATTATTATATGTTGTATGTGTATATCAAACTGTTTTCTAGGTAGAAGCTAACGCAAAACAGGCAAATGAAAAACATATCCACACGTGTAATTTACGAAAGATCATTTAAAACAGCCCTAAATGAAACATGCATATAAATTCTTTTTAAAAATCATTTTGTCACAGATTTCTCACCGTCGCCGAGCTGTCGCGTACCGACGTTTTTGCAGTAAATGTGTTGTTTTATTTGGTGCCTGTTTGAGTGAACCAAACACCATTACTCGCTTGGTTAAGCGTAGTTCGTCAACAGAACAATATCTTTAGAATATGTAACACATTTAATTGTTTATACATTGAGATGTTTTCCTGTTTGTGCTATTAAAATATAGATTTCTTGTCCACAATCCCAATGAAGATCCAGTTTATAGCCATTAGCACCAATTCTTTTCTCAAACTGTACTAATAATTCAACTTCCAAAGAAAAATAGTTCTCCTTTGTCAATCAAGGACAAACACGTAGTCAAATAACTTTGATCGTTTGCCCTGAAAACAGTCTGTTAGCAAACAATGTTCTATTCCGAACTTGGTATGAAGTTACAACGTCTACAAAATGTAAACTGATAAAATAGAAAACTGAGTTCCAAGCTCGTTGCTTGAAATACGAAGACGACATCCGGGTGTCTAAAAACTTTTTTCATAGCTTCGGAATTTATGTCTGCGGTATTCAGCTCTTCGGAGCAATCAAACCACCAGGCTCACGCGAAATGGGATTAAACCGTGATTTCCATCAAACGTTTCTCTACTTTTAAGGACTCTCTCACTGCGGATGAAGTCCTTGGCCATTCTGAAATGTTGACTGGAACGTTTCAATACGACCCACGACTGTCACGTGCAGAAATACTTGTGATCTATTGTATTACAGCAGTTCGTATATTGAAAGCGTTTCGCTTGCTTGAAGGAATATTGACCAAAGTATATAGGACCAAAGTCCTCTGCATGTCATTTTTAGTGCCCGGATTTTAAGTGCTAAAACTGTTAAATATCTACGCATTTAAGCAGCAGAAGTAATTAAAATATATGGTTATACTAAAAGCAAAAAAATACATTTAAAACAGGAACAGGCGGTTTTATATTAATATAAATGATTATGTAGGGTTCTACTAAAAGTAAAAGTATTTCTACGTGTACATAACATAACCAAAATAAATGTGTAGTACTATAAGAGATTTTAAGTCCAATTAAGCTTAGGGAATGACAGTGCGATTATGTGGTATATCGGGGCATTTGAATATAATGTTCTCGGATAAGATGCGAAAAACAAACAGTTAAAGAAATTTTTCAATCTTTATGACGTGAGGAGTCCTTTGTAAGGGGCTACATATCAAGAAATCCAAAAAAGCTGATCCTCAGCGGGCTGTGGAATGGAAAGTCACGTCTTTACTAGACTAAAGGAATGTTTATGATGTCAGATAAATTAGTTATCTTTTTTTTGATACGAATCTGACAGATTGTTAAAATGATTTTTAATACATTTCAAAGAGCAATCATTATTGAATCTTACTTTCGGAACGGCGTTCAAGTTGACGGAGAATTTGCCTATTCGATTCCTCCTTGTTTTGTGGAATTCCGAGAGAGGTATCCCAATGAAATTATTACATACCGAAAATTTTATGCTTTGGTTAAAAATTTAGTCAGCAATTTTCGAGAAACTGGAAGTGTTGGAAGGAAAGAAGGGTCTGGTAGGCCAAAGAAAATAGTAGGTACGCGCTTTAATTGAAACTGTAAGACAACGAATTGACGAGGCTCCAAAAACACCAATTAGACATTTATGGCAGCAAGTTGATGATTTAAGTTACGGTACATGCCACAGAATATTGAGACAAGCTTTGCATCTGCATCCTTACCGATTTATTTCCGTTCAGGAGCTTTTAGAACAGGATTATCCAAAAAGAATTCAGTTTTGTCGTTTGTTTTTGGATAATTTCAATGAGGAGCAGTTAAATTTAACCTTTTTTTTACCGACGAAGCCTGGTTTTACCT
>JABXWE010045445.1:0-11158 GCA_014611495.1 Limonius californicus
ATATATAATTTTTTAAATAATAACTATTTCAAACATTGTTCTGTGATTATCTTTTTTTATTAAGCAAAATGTACTCAACAGATTTGAATTTCTTTGGAAAACCAGTGTTAGATATTATGCTGTATTTTTGAGTTGAAAAATTGATGTGTAGAACCTTTTGTGATTTTTGATTTAAATATTTGATTAAAATACCTGGTGGAGAAAGGTTGCTAGAAGCAGTCCTTAAGTATTTTTAATATTTTAAACAGCGAAGGAGCGCACCCATGCCCACTTATTCAAAAACCGACACCGAATTATTCAAAATTACATTTAAAATACATTAATTTTAAAGTAATGTATTAAATCACCAGTTTGAAATAAGCAGTTCAAATGGCACTCGTGATTATAGGATCATAATATTATTGGCGCCATAACGAACACAGCTGCAAGATTTCTTTGTTGAGTAGAGCAGGTCGGAGGGTAAAGTAATTTTAAAATATAAAGACAATTTTTTGTTCAGTTATTGTAAAACGGTTACAAATTAGTAGAGTCTATATCATGGGTAACTAGTACTTTGTTACTAAGTAGGGAAAGCTAGAAACATAAAATAATAGAAGTTCCCTTTGAAACAAAATGGTTTTATATAGCTCTGGGCTCTGATCCTGATCATTCAGAACCATGTATACAATTTTACGTACCTCTTAAGATATGTTGGTGTACCCCCGGTTGACTACCACTGCTATAGATCTTACAAGAGCCGTTTTCCACACAGCTGTTTTTTGCACTCTACTTTCTCTTTTACTGTTTTTAGTATATATACTATGCCATCTATAATAATCTCGAGAATGTACACCCTTTGCTAACTAGAACTTATGATAATTTTTCTTGAATCAGTAAAACCCTAAAATTCAACTAACTTTGTACACAGTATTATTAGTAGTTTAGATGTAATCATAAATTAGTACAGTAGGTTTAAAATACAACCATGTACATAACCTGCAAAATGTAGTATTTTTTGTGTATTCATAGAAAGCAATTACAGTTTGTTGCTGAGTCGAACTTGATTATCTCAGTAACAAAATTAATAAGCTTCCAATCAATTTCCATACAATATACAAGTTTTCCCGACTACACTACTTAATTTAATTCTGAAGGTGAATAACTTATATGTTTCAAAATTTATAACTGCAGTAATAACTATTTTATAATGTTTGCTTATATTCACTTCAAATATTAGTATGCCAGTACGGATTTAGTATTCAATATGAATGAAGAACCAGTAATTGGAACTGGCATCTTAGTGTCAAATATTAACGACTTTACAAGTGATGTTGAACAGCTAAACGAAATCAAAAAAGAAATTATTCAACCTGAGTGGCTTGCTAATGGTAAATGTTCGTTGATATTTTTTATTATAGGAACTTTAATTCAAATCTAGATTTTATTTGACAAAGATGGTTACAATAGTTTACTATTTCAAAATGTTATACTGTAAATAAGTTTGCGTCAATTCTATTAAGGAAATTATGTTTATGATTATTGTTAATTGTCGGTGCTAATTTAAAAGTGCTAATATATTTCAGTAAAAGATGTTACTTACCAGATGAAACAAGAAGTTCCCGATCTAGAAAGCGACACTAATAATGAAGATGTTGCCATAAAAGTGGAAATGTTACATGAAGAAATAAATATAAAAGTTGACAATCACAGCAAGCATGAAAATCATTCAGTAAAACAAGCTACCCTTAAAGAAAACTTCAAGTGTGGTGTATGTAACTATGCAAGTGTATGGAAGCACAACTTAATTCGGCATATGAAAAATCACACGGAAGGAAAACCATATAGGTGTGGTTTATGCAGTTATTCAAGTGTGTGGAAACAAGGCTTGGTATGGCATATGAAATCCCATAAACAAAAAGATCTATTCAGGTGTGGCATCTGTAGATATGCAAGTGCAGCAAAACAGAGTCTGGAGCGCCACATGAAAACCCATAGTGATGAGAAACCATTTAACTGCAGTGTGTGTCCTTATGCAAGTGTATACAAACACAATCTAGAAGTACATACGAAAACCCACACTGGAGAGAAACCTTTCAAGTGTAGCTTGTGTACTTACGCATGTATACAGAAGAGCTACTTAAAGCTGCATATGAGAACCCACACTGGAGAAAAACCGTTCAAGTGCAGTATATGCAGTTACGCAAGTATACACAAACCTACTTTAGAAAATCACATGAAAACCCACACTGGAGAAAAGCCATTCAAGTGCAGCCTATGCAGTTATGCTAGTATTCAGAAACGTTACTTACAATTACATATGAAAACTCACAATGGTGTAGTACGTTTGAAATGCTCAATATGTTATGCAAGTATACAGAAGTGTTACTTAGAACAGCATCTAAAATCACACATAAGACGAAATCTCTGATCCAAAAAAGCAAACAACAAGAAAGTGAAATTTACTACAATATACAAAAAAAGATAAATGAACGCCTTTAGCAAATAGTAGGCAAATTAGAACATGAAACAATGTAGGTAAACCTACTCAAAGAAAAACCCTGTCTTTAAAGTTTTGCCGAATAGAACAATTTAAAGTACGTAGTATGGACAAGACTCACATTAAAGGAAAAAAATCACTCAGTGGGACATGTTATGTGAAATTGCAAATTGTAAGATAAGAATCTGATATACTACTTCTATTTATGGCCTAGGAGGTAGACTTTCTTTTAATTTAATATATATGATTGCAGCATTGTAAATGGAGGTAGTTTATTACAACAATAAAGAAATTTCAATAAATACTGTCCAGAATTATTTTTTTAGGTATTGTGCAGTTTTGTTGATAAGTATTGTAAATTTGAATATACAAATAATGTAATATGTTGCATCGTACATTGGAATAACATTTTTCTTCAGCTTATTGTGTGTCAATAAAATTTTTGTAAAGTAACGAAGAAAATTCATATACTAATACAATCATTTAGAATTCTTTCAGAATATTGTTATTATTATTGTCAACCATTTAGCTCCCACTTATAGGCAAAGGCCGTCCCCAACTGTTTCCATTTGGTTTTATTTTTCGTCTAGCAACAATGATAGTCCTACTGTTTCAGCTATTTCTGCTTTCAATTTTTGGTATAATTTACCTTTTTTTCTTTGTCCGTCCTTTGGCTTCCTTTCAGCAGATCTCAGGGCACTTCTTTGTCTTGTATTATACCATGAAAAAGGATTTTGAATATCTCTACCACTTCCTCGGGCAACCATTTTAAATATTTGTTTGCTACCATGTCTTCCCCATTGTTTAGCTCTACTATTTCTGTTATTTGCCAGACTTTACTTTGGTCATTTGTCTTACCACCCCTGGGTAAGTCTCTGCTTCTACTAATTTTGAATATTTCGTTGTAATATTCTCTTAGGATTTGGATTATCCCCTTTTGTGTTTTTTAATTTACTAATCTGTTGTTATCCAACAGCAAGTTGTTTCTCAGTTTATATGGGTTCACGAACAGCTAACAGGCATAAGCCGATTAATTATTATTGTCCTGGCAAATACAGTAAGATCAAATCCTTGTCCGCCCCAAAGTGTAAATAATCTAAGCACACGGCCCTGTTTAGGCAAGCAGGACCTACGAACAAATACTGCTCAAACTTCTAGAGCAAATGCTTGTAAAGGCAGACAAGCTACAGGTCGGTCCTTACCTGATAATGCTGGGTGTAGTTCCCAAATGACGACGGGGTCTAAGCCGAAAGTAAATTGTAATATTGACAACGGTAAGGTATTTGTAATTATTATTATTTTTAAGTACCTAAGTAAAATTCTCATTAAAAAAGAAACGAAACCCAGATCAATACCCAAAAATAAAAAAGAAACGAAACCCAGATCAATACCCAAAAATAATACCCACTTTTTTACTGAAGTTATTAATAATAAATCCTGAAATAATCATCCCTAGTTTTTTGAAACATTGAATTACTTTTGGTTTTCTAGATGATTGAGGTGTTTAATTAAGTGTTTTAACATGGATACAAAAAACGAGACATAAAAGAAACTTTCTGTTGCCCAAAACAGAAAACGGAAAACTGAAAAACAACTGGAAATAGAAAGGCAAAGAGGAAACATGTTTAAATTTTTGAAAACTTCATCCACTTCCACTATTATCAGCCGAGAAATATTTTCAAATGGAAATCGTTGAAGCAGAGGAAATTCGAGAAAATATACCTAGAATCGCAAATAGTTCCATCTCCATGTATTATTCCAGCACATGAAAACTTAAAGAAAACGAAAGAGAGCAACTTGAATTTTGACAAGACACCAGAAACAAGCTCTAGCAGCCATCAATATCAGTCACTTACCACACGGGATCCGGCAACTTGGCCAAAGAAAATTACGGAAAAAATTGGTAATTATATCTGTTGTAGTAAAATAAGCGTAAAATCTTTGTATGCATTTTGTATAACAGGATAATTAATGTATTTTTGTAAATAATAATGTCCTGTACATACGCATAACAAATATATTAAAGATATTATGTTACATATTATTTTCTGTCTTAATTCTATTAGTATAAGTACTAAAGTAGCGTAGTATAGTACTGCCGGATTTTTTTTATTAATACCATTTCAAAAGTGAAATTTTTGGGGGCGCTTATTGTCTAATTGCTTCGGGCGCCATGGTACCCTAAGCCGGCCCTGAAGGTAATTGTGCAATATATTTTTATTGTGTAACAAAATAATCTTGAAAGTCACATAATTTTCTAAAACCCATATTCGTTATGTTCCTAATAGAAATTTAATAATTAAGTTATTTAGCTACTGAAACATCTACAACGCATTTAGTTACTCGCTGTGTGATTACTTTACTTAGACAGCTAAATAAAATAATCGTAATATTTGTACATTATGTAAATGTTAATTTATTGCACCTACTCGACATATGGTGATATATGACTAACATCATCTGAACTATCATAATTAGCCTGTGCAAGGAATTAATAATTTTTTGTTTTCGGAAATTTTTATGTGATTTTAAAAAAAGATTTCTTATAATAATGAATTTATAATTACTGACTAGAATATTTCTGTTAATGCTAAACTATTAATTATTTAGTTACTCGCTTAACTTAATTCTAGCTCCATAAGTAACATAGGGTGTGGTAAGACGTTACTTTGGCAAAAGCGATAGTATCAGGGTTGCTAGTCTTGTAATGCTAAGGTATTACTATGTATATTAAAAGTCCAGTACATATCCAAGCATTTCAAAATGAATTAAGTTTGAAACTAACGAAACAATCCATAAAATAAGAAACTACAAACTTTTTATATTGGGCAACTGTTTTTTCTAAACGAACTAATAAAATTAATATTCTTATTTTATTTAAATAATCTACAAAGTACAAATTCACAGGAAGCCAAAAAGGTCATCCTAAATGCATTACAGTACATATTAATTTAGCGAAATAATAAAATTCTAATTTAAATTTAGTATAACATTTCACATATTTGTGGAAGCTGTATCTGTGCATAAAAATTATAAACATAAAACATGGATGCATTTAACGAGTTTCTTTGTTGTGTAAGTGAAGAGGTTTCACTGTAGAGTGACTAAATATGTTTCTCCATTGTGTGGGTTTTTCGGTGCTGCAATAAACTAGCTTCTCCCGCAAGTCTACCACCAATACATTACATTGAAAAAATTTCTTCCCTTTAGCATGTTTTACATCTAATATATAAATTAGTTCCATCTTGCAAAATCTACAACTGCGTATGCCATGTCTCACTGACTGTTCTTTTTCCAGCAATGTATTTTGTAGTAAATGGCACTTTCTTAGAAATTTAATCACAGTTTCCCTTTTGCATGGGTTTTCATATGCTGTTCTAAGTAACACTTGGGTATACTTGCATAACACATCGAGCACTTCAAACGTGCTACTCTACTGTGAGTTTTCAAATGCAATTCTAAGTAGCGTTTTTGAATACAAGCGTAATTGCACGTACTACACTTGAACGGCTTTTCTCCAGTGTGCGTTTTCATATGCATATCTAGGTTGGGTTTGTGTATACTTGCATAACTACATACACTGCACTTGAACGGTTTTTCTCCAGTGTGGGTTCTCATATGCAACTTCAAATAGTTCTTTCGCACACATGCATAATGACACAAGCTACACCTGAAAGGTTTCTCTCCAGTGTGGACTTTCATATGTACTTCTAGATTGCGTTTGTATACACTTGCATAAGGACACACACTGCAGTTAAATGGTTTCTCAACAGTATGGATTTTCATATGACGCATTAGACTGTGCTTCCATACACTTGAATAATTGCATAAATCACATCTAAATGGTTCCCCTCCAGTGTGAATTTTCATATGCCGGATTAAACTGTGCTTCCATACACTTGAATAACTACATATACTACACTTGAATGATTTGTTGTTAGCGGTTTTTTTTACCAACTGATTTTCTAGGTCGCTCGGAATTTCAGATTTTATATCTACGTCTTCATGTAACATTTCCAGTTTTATGGTAGAATTATCATAACTAATACCACTTTTTAGATCAGGAACTTCTAATTTTATCTGGTAAGTAACATCTTCTACTGTAACACATACATATACTATTAAAACAGTATATGTAATTGCATACATATTTAAGCTATAGTCCTTACGACGAATCAAATAATGCATTTCATCAAAATATTTCAAGACGTCACGATTTTGTATATCTCCATGCAGTTTAAACCATTTCAAAAGTGTATAACCCTACTTTTGCAATGTACCACACCAAATGTAAACACGTCTGTAAAGACTTTACTTAAGTAGAATATAAACGTATCCAAAGAGTAACCAACCTTACAAAATTGTTTGAAATATAACTCGACTTCTTTATTATTTATCCAAATCTATAAACTATTATTGTATTTGGTTGTCGAATTTTACAAAAGATAAATTTTGTTTTGCCTGGTTGCAATATTCAGTAATTACATCTTCTATTTTTTTATCGTGAAATATTGGTAATGACCATCATATATCATGTGATCAATGAGGTGCATTACCTGATAGGTCAAAAGGACTTTACCACATGTAACAAATCAAAACTACAAAAATTTTGAAATACTAAGATATTGTAACTACCATTGTCAAATTAAATCTAGCCTCTAATTGAAGTTCCTATAATAAAAACTATCCACACACATTTACCTTCAGCAAGCCACTCAGTTTGAACAATTTCTTCGTTGATTTCATTGACATGTTTAACATAGCTTGCTATTTTGTTAATGTTTGGCAGCAAGACTTTACTTGCAATTTCTGTTTGTTCATTCATTTTCAACACTACAACCGTATTGGCATGCTAAAATTTAAAGTATACATTAATAATTTTATCATATTAGTTATACTACAAGTACAAAAATGAAACTATAAGGGTCGCTTACCTTAATGTTGAAACGCAACAGTATTTGTGTAGAGTGAATAGGTACGTAATGTAAATTTATTAAATTACTTTATATAAGCAAAAGCAAGTGGACAAAAATAATGTGAATTACGTTGGTTAAATGCACAAAAATGTTACTAACTTTATTATAGGTTATATAGATATTTGCATATTGCACCTACCGTATTGATCGCCGATGACATCTGAACTACTACAAAAAATTTCTACAAACCACCTCAATATCAAGCTGAAACCATAAATTAAGGAAGGTAATATATCTTCTAATATTCAATATTTGTATGCAAATAAATCTTGTATTCAGTATGAATGAAAAGCCTGATACTACAATTAATGCATTGCTGCATGCAAGAAATCATTCAAACTGCGCAGAATATGTATGAAAATAGTGTGTTGATATTTATTATTACAAACTCTTAAAGGGTTTGTAGATTTTATTTCAAAGTACAGTCATCCTTCCACAATCGCGGGTGACAGTTCCAAATATATCAAACCCTCAAGCCTTATCTTTTTATAATAACCTTGTTTATGTATTTATTATTTTATTTGGTAAATGATAGAACAGATTAAATAATTGATACATACGGTATATTTGCATTTATGACTATTTCATTTTCCTTGCATTTTCTAATCAACAGAATTTTCCGTAAAAGTCACAAAATTCCAAAAAAATCTCATTTAGTTATAGATAGAAAATCTGCGAATAACTAATTTGCTAAAGTTAAACCCGCACATGTAAAGGACTAACTGTAATGATATTTCTAAAAATTTGTGTTTCGATAGAAAGAGAATAGAATCAAGTATGACGCTCACAAGTTGTTTGATTATATATCAACAATACAATTAAATCATTTTATAATTGTAAACAAAAATTGAACACCTCAAAATATATGCAAATAATATTGTGATATAAATTAGTTGTGTGGGTAGGCATAAATATACAAAAAAGCATTTATTTGTGACAGTAATAGAAAATTGTTTGCGTATTATTGAAGATGCCATGTCTTGTGAAGTTAATTTGTTTAGGTTCACAAAGGTAATTTGTAATCCTGAGTTTGCTGAGTGTGATCACTATTTGATGATGCAATCCAACCCAAAAATTAATGATAATGTTGACAAAAACTATAATATTTGATTTTTCACAAATTCAACTTATCCAGAGAAAAATTAATATTAAGAACACTAGGAATTTGGTCGAATTACAGCGGACTTCGACTTATTGATAAATTTAACTATTCAAGTTTCTCGAACCGAATAGGTTTGACGATGTTTAAATACTTTCAAGAACCTTTACATATTTTAGTTTGATTTATTTTGTCAAAACTTTTCATTTACATTACAAAATTTTATATAACTCTGTAAACAATACCTGCACACAAATGTACAAAGTCTGAGTGGTATTTTAAAGAGCCACTTTCCTGTGTAATAAAATAGATTTCACTGTATTAGTGCAGAATCAAATATATTATATATAAAAAACATATGGTGCTACAGCTGTAAGTTGTCCTGCCTTACAAATTTAAAACTACAAGTAGTATATATCACATCGAAAAATTTGTCTAACATAGTATAGTCTTTCCTATGTTAATCTACATATTGATACTTGAAAAAACTCATTCTGCACTTAAAAGCTTTTTGTGTGGAGTTTCATGTGTACGTCTACATTACATTTCCTTATGCTAGCAAAACATATAGGACACTTAGAGCGATCTTCTCCACTCTTCCCAGACCTTGCCTTAGTGTGGGTTTTCATATGTACTTCTAGATTGCGTTTGTATACACTTGCATAAGGACACACACTGCAGTTAAATGGTTTCTCATCAGTATGGATTTTCATATGGCGCTCCAAGCTCTGTTTTACTGCACTTGCATAATTGCAACTACTGCACTCAAACAGTTTTTTTGCCGTATGGCATTTCATATGGCGCATTAGGCTTTGCTTCCATACACTTGAATAACTGCATAAATCACATCTAAATGGTTCCCCTCCAGTGTGAATTTTCATATGCCGGATTAAACTGTGCTTCCATACACTTGAATAACTACATAAACCACATCTAAATAATTCCCCTCCAGTGTGAATTTTCGTATGCCGGATTACACTCTGCTTCCATACACTTGCATACTTACATATACTACACTTGAACAACTTATTGTTGGCGGTTTCTTTTACCAACTGATTTTCTAGCTTGCTAGGAATTTCAGGTTTTATATCTACGTCTTCATGTAATATTTCCAGTTTTGTGGTAGAATTATCATAAGTAGTACCACTTTCTAGATCAGGAACTTCTAATTTTATCTGGTAAGTAACATCTTCTACTGTAACACATACATATACTTTTAAAACAGTATATGTAATTGCATAACATATTTAAGCTATAGTCCTTATGACGAATCAAATAATACACCTCATTGAAATATTTCATGAAGTCACGTTTTTGTATATCTCCATGCATTTTAAACGGTTTCAAAATTTTATAACCCTAGTTTTGTAATGTACAACAACAAATGTAAACACTTCTATAAAGACTTTACTTAAGTAGAATATATACGTGCCCAAAGAGTAACCAACCTTACAAAAATTTTTTGAAATATAACTACTTCTTTATTATTTATCCAAATCTATAAACTATATGATTGTATTTGGTTGTCTAATTTTACAAAACTAAAATAATGTTTTGTTCGGTTGCAATATTCAGTAATTACATCTTCTATTTTTTTATCGTGAAATATTGGTAACGACCATCATATAGCATGTGATCAATGAGATACGTTACCCGATACGTCAATAGGCCTTTAGCACATGTAACAAATCAAAATACTCTTAAATGAATATTTTTAGAAACATTAACAATAACATCTACACTATGTACTCGATGCAATTTATGCAAAATAATTTTCAGGAAACTACAAAAATTTTGAAATACCAAGATATTGTAGTTACCATTGACAAATTAAATCTAGCATCTAATTGAAGTTGCTATAATAAAAAATATCCACACACATTTACCATCAGTAAGCCACTCATTTTGCACAATTTCTTCTTTGATTTCATTTTCATGTTTAACATAGCTTCCTATTTTGTTATTGTTTGTCAGCAAGACTTCACTTGCAATTTCTATTTGTTCATTCATTTTCAACACTACAACCGTATTGGCATGCTAAAATTTAAAGTATACATTAATAATTTTATCAAATTAGTTCTATTACAGGTACAAAAATGAAACTATGAGGGTCGCTTACCTTAATGTTGAAACGCAATAGTATTTGTGTAGAGTGAATAGGTATGTAATGTAAATGTATTAAATTACTTTATATAAGCAAAGGCAGGTGGGCAAAAACAATGTAAATTACGTTAATAAAGGCCTAAAAATATTAGTAACTTTTTTTATAGGTTATATAGATATTTGTATATTGCACCTACCGTATGGATTGCTGATGACATCTGAACTACTACAAAAACTTTTCAACGAACCACCTTAAGGGTAGGGTATACTCTAAAAGTAAGCCCGATTTGATTTATTGTAAACTACTTCTTTTTGCTTCTTTAGTGTTTTCCTTTGGCATATCACTTCTGTTAGACCAACTCTTTGAAATTTTTTAAGAAAAAAAAAATTTGTATGATACATAAAAAAGTTAGAATTAATCTACTTATCTCATGACTTAATCAACTTGCTGCTTTCAATTTTGGCACGCTGCTTTATCATCAAAGCACCTAGGTATTCCTATAA
>JABXWE010045447.1:0-13432 GCA_014611495.1 Limonius californicus
AGTGTGCATTAAAGAATCAAATTATAGCATTAGTTAAGTATTTTAATTTAGTTACTTGTCAAAATGGTTCGTGGAAAGTCGTTATCTTGCGATATGCGAAATTCTATTGTTGCTGCCCATGAAAATGGACTTTCTGGGCATAGAATTGCAAAAAATTTAAGTATTCCTCAAGGAACAGTAAGAAATATAATTTCACAATTTAAAAAAACCGGAAATATTCAAACAAAAGTTAAAACTGGCCGTGCTTCAAGGATTACCAAAAGAGATGAGCGTGCGCTCCGGACACTCATTAAACAAGATCGCCGCGCTTCCTCGCGAGAATTGGCTGTAAAATGGGCAGATTCGATTGGTAGACCTATTTCAAAGGACACTTGTTTGAGGAGGATGAAAAAAATGGGATATGGGTTCTACAAGGTAAGTTTTTACAAACATGTAAAAAACATCCAAACTTATTATTTCACTTTAGGCGAAGAAAAAACCGCTTCTCACACAAAAAACAAAAACGAAACCGATTTTTATGGGCAAAGGAGCGCCAAAACTGGGTTCAACGTCAATGGGATTCAATAATCTGGAGTGACGAATCTAAGTTTGAGTTGTGTGTTGGCGATACACGAAGTCGAGTTATTCGAATGCCAGGGGAAGAATATAATAGAGATTGCCTCAAAAGAAAGGTTAAATTTCCAGGATCTGTGATGGTGTGGGGATGCATGTCCTCACAAGGAGTTGGACGTCTTCTTTTCATTGACGGTACTGTGAATGCTGCGAAGTACAAGATAATTTTGCAAGAAGAATTGTTGCCTTCCATTAATGAAATTCAACTACCAGAAGCGGAATTTATATTTCAACAGGATGGCGCAGCCTGCCATACGGCTAAATCCCTAACATCTTGGTTGCAGGAAATGAATATTCCTGTTTTAAAATGGCCTTCAAGTAGCCCTGATCTATCCCCTATCGAGACTCTTTGGCATCAAATGAAAAAAGCACTTCGAACCATACCAGTTCGCACCATTCCTGAATTAAAGAATAAAATTCAGGAAATTTGGAATAATTTTCAACCAGAGTACTGCAAAACATTAGTAAGCACCATGTCAAAGAGAATTGATGCTGTTTTAAAACGAAAAGGTGACTGCACACAGTGGTAACTGTAACTAACTGGTCGAAAATGTTTGGTCCAATTATTACGCGCCAGACGTAACTTCTCCTTTTTGTTTATTAAATAATTATTATAGTTAATATAAGTATTAGATATAGTTGATTAATTGGTAAAACCACATATTATCAAATAAGCTTAATTGTCTCTGTTGAAGTTGTAATAATTAAATAAATTTTAATTCATAAAAATATAATTATGTTGCATATTTCTTTTGGTCCAATTCATATGCGACTGGGCTCGTATAGGTTAAAATGGTCATGTTTTTTCTCTAGTATATCTCCTGACATGGCTTTTTCAACCATTCTTCTTCAGTTCTTATTTCTTTTCTGATTTTTTTGTCAATTTGTCGGTATTCTCTTAAGTTGTTTTTATTTTTGCGCCTTTCTTCCATTAATTCCATAATTTGGTTTGTCATCCATTCTTTTTTCTTTCTAGGATCAGGTTTAAGTGTTTCCTCACTAACTGCATTTACTATTTGTTCGATTTCTTTCGTTGTTTCTTGTATATCTTCTATGTGTGTATTCTTGTTCTTTAATTTATTGTTGATACTTTCTTTGGTTTGTTCTGTTGTTATATCGTTTTTTAATTTAGTTGTATCGATTTGTTTTCTGCTGCTTTTCTTCTTTACCTTTTTTAGCTTCACTCTTATGTTTCCTACCAATGGAACATGATCGGATTTTATATCTGCTCTCGGCTATGTCTTAGCAGATTTAAAGCAGTTTCTGAATCTTTGGTTAACAAAAGATGTAATCGATTTGGTTTCGTGTTATATGATCAGAGGTTTCTAAGGGTGATTTCCATGTGTAAAGTCTTCGTGCTGGTAGTTTGAAAAAGGTACTCATCACTACTAGGTTGTTTTCATTGCAGAATATGTCTAATCTTTCTCCTCTCTCATTTCTTTCTCCAAGGCCAAAGACTCCCACAACTTCGCCACTTCTACCCTTGCCTATTTTAGCATTGAAGTCTCCCATTATGATTAATACTTCCTTTTTCCTTATATTATTAACTGTTGTTTCAAGTGAATCGTAAAATTGTTCGACAATGTCCACTGGCCACTGATTTGCTGATATATCGCCATTGAACTTTTATTTGTGGGGATTAATAAAACAGAAAGTATATAGGAATGTTATTCAAAACAAACCTCTGTATTAAAATTGTCCAAACATGCCCAAAATAGAAAGCGCATCGAAAAGTGTATAAGACTTATTGGGGGTTTAGTGAAAAGGGATACAATTTTATTTATTAGAATTATTTTGTTATTACTGTAAGTTTTTCTGTAATAAAATAGGAGTAATAGTTATATGGATATCATGTACGTCATATTTATTTTAAGAAAAATAAAGGAACTGATAAGTTGTGGAATTTTGGATTAGAGCTACTTTTGTAATTCTGAACTTTTCTTAATAACTTTTTTCCATAAAACTGGGCCTACTATAATTCAATTTTTGTCATTTAATTTTAATCGTAGTAGGTTATCGGTTTGTAGTAAAATTAATTTAAAAGATTGTTAAAATAGCCACTTTAAAGGGTAGTATAATTGACCAAAATTTGAAATCGATAAATAAGGAAGATAGAGGGATGTGAAGGTGAGAAGCGAAACGCACTATATATAATCAATGGAAATTTTACGATTGATCGTCCCAAATAAGTTATTATAAGTCATTAACTGGCCTCCGCAGTCACCGGACTTGGCTTATGACTTTCTTATGGGGATATCTAAAATCAGAAGTTTACGTGGAACGGCCAGTAGCATTACATGAATTAAAAAACAACATGGTGCAGCGATTAGAGCAATACCAAACAAATTGCTTTTACTTTTATGTATTTTTATTTTATTATTCTGCGGGACCTATACACATACACATATAATAAAATTTCAAACAAATACTAAATAGAAGCGACAAAATATTCTAGCTGCCAAGAATAATTGCACTTGAATCAAGTTACATTTACATATTGTTTGCAATATTTATATGGCTATATTGATTTTTAAAATGTAGAACTGTACAAATATATAAACTGAAAGTTAATAGAATAGTAATAGAAAAATATTATGCAGTGTATTTACATGTATACAAAATGTATAATAAAAAAGTTGATCGTTTTAGAGTAACTTAATCCGTCTATTAGTTTTGTTTCTATAACTCAACGCCAAAAAATAAAACATAAATTTTTATTTCTTATAGCATTTTGGAACTTTTGGAAATGAATCATGAATAACCTATTTGTTTATATTTATAATTTAGCTAACCGAAACTTTATTACTCATAAATTTACTGAACGATATTAAAACAGTCTATTAAGTGCGATGGGTTAGGAAATAAAAAAATAGCAAATGGCACAATTTTTTATTGGCCTAAACTGATTCAATATAATTTTAAAAGAATCATTTTGATTACATTTATCAATATCAAATTTACAATATTATTTAGATAGGAAACTATTATTAACAAATATTTTAACCCTCATCCGATCAATTTTACTAAAAGTACTTTATGAACTTATAAAGTTCATCGCATTAATGTTTCTTTGATGCTATTTTGCTATTATGAAATGTTTGACCATACGAAGAATAATATTAGAAGAAATAAATATTATTTGTTACAGTCACAAAAACTGATATTCTAATTTTTAAACTAACTCGTCCCGAGCACACCACTATAAACCGCTCTCAGAAGCCTAAACAAGCGATAATTACATTTTCGACGTTGCCAACTCTCAGGGCTTGGTATATTCAGGCGAATATGTATGGGCGTCGTACAATCGATGGAATATATGCATGTTGTATAAATTATATACACATTCCGTTGAAGCGCCCTCTACAGTGAGATCCCACCAACTAGAACGCGTATATCAGGGGGTAGTAAGCGACCATACGATGCCCACCATAAATTTTAATAGGAACGCCCCCATCACATAACAAGTCTGTAGAACAATTTATACACGCTTATCTATAGGAAGCCCGAGGTCGGGCTTCGTAAGTTGGTCGCGGGCATGGTAGTGCCGCACGGTATAGCGTTTTGGGCTGCGTAAAGCACATTAATACGTCTATATATATGTATATATCTGATCTATATAAATATATATAGATCTGTTAAAATGTGGGGTTGAAAATATTTCTGTAGTAAGCTGGTCCAAATAAATAAATAACCATTGATTCAGTGGATATTTAAACTTACCAGCGGTATCTTCGGGGAACACAGAATTAAAAGCTTCTATTACGTTAGCCATTTTTGCTACAACTTGCTACAACAATTTAAAAACTGACAGCGTGTCTAAGCTAATTATCAAAAACGTACTATTAACTTTAAATATTGATTGGAAAATGTAAAAAGTCCGACAATAAAGTATTAATTACTTTCATTTTTAGTATCTAGACAATTTTAATTGCACTTTTAATGGATTCCAGGTGTATTACTATTATTGCCATTACTTCAGTTGATATTTTTCAATGTATTATAGAAAAACCTTGTGTAGATGCTTTTTTTACACCCATTTAACATGATAATTATTATTATTTCCAGGAGGTACATTATAATTGGCACGGCCGTATAGTTAATCTAATACGTCCGATGTATTTCAGAAAGCAGATATCATATCTTACACGTGATAAATATGTGTAATTAATACCTAACCTAATTATACAGCACAATCTAGAACCAGTCGATAGTGCTTAAAATGAAAATTTAATATACCAGGCTTATTCGAAAATTAAGTGCCGATATGCCGTCAAACAAAAACGTAAAGTTGAAAAAAAATTAATTTATGAATCTTAGATACACTCCTACACCATTTCTTTACAATCTCACCATGCGAATTTAAACACTTACCATATCGTGGTACCTGTGATAAAAATCAATTTTGTACTGTCGGTTTGTGATTGTTGTCGTGAAGAAAACAATCGCGGGTTCTTAAATAATTCTTAAGATGAAAGAAGAGCTAATAGTCACTCGGTGGTAACTAGGTACTATATGGGCAATGGTTAAATATTATCCGATGAAATTGTTCAATGAGTTGCACAGTGCAAATCAGAGCGTGCCTTCGGGCAAAAGCACAAATCCAAAGGTCAACAATCCTCGCCCTTTGTTCTGAATCGCCCTTCACAACTTCCTCAAAGTCTCACTATATACGTGCATGAATTGTTGTACCAAGTTCAAGGTACTCAACCCACAATACGACTTCCCTGCCCTAAACATTAGTAGCCATAAACTTCCTGTTCTCGAACATTTGCTTGAACTTTTCAGCTTTGAGGGATCTGGCATGCTGCCACTGCATCGATTGTTGCTTCGTTTTAACATATGTGTACGAAATCCAAGTTTCGTCCCGAGTCACAATGTCAATCAGGTGCTTATTGCCATCAGTTTCGTAGCGATGTGAGAAGGTCAGTGCAGAAAACATTCATTGTTTTTTTTTTGTGAATACATGTCAAAAATCTGTGGTACCCTCCTCTCATAGAGTTTGTGGTACTATAGCCTGTCCCAGTCATACAGTACCATATATAAAATTTTATGTAAATTTACGGTGATTTCTAAAATAATAAAATGCCGATTTTGGCAAATTTTTTGTTCATTTTTTCCACTAGATCGTCTTTGACAACAGATGGTCTCCCACTCCTCATCGTGCACGTTTGTTCGGCCTTCTCTAGAATTCCTACACCAGTATCTGAGCTTGCTTTCACTCACCATGACTGACCATAAACCTCGCATATTTGACGGTAACTTTCGGTAGCGGTTTCGCTATTTGCACAGAGCGCATTTCACAGTTGGCGGGATTTTTAATGGTTGTGTTCGATTCAGGGCTTTATTATACAACTAAATAAAATGACGGAACCGCGGTAAAGTGACGTGAGGTTAGCTCATCAATCAATACAGCACGCCCACAATGCACGGCAGGAATATTTAAACGGCTCTTGGTTTTCCAATAAGCTACGAATACTTGTCTTTGAGAAGCATATCCAATTATTTCCTGATTATTTTAGATCCTTGGAGAACTTCAGAAATGATAGATGAAGAAAGTATACTGAATAAATTACGAATAAACGGTTTCAGAGTAATACGAGGAGATCGTAGATTCAATCATGAAAACACTCAGGCGTTGGAAAGAGATATATATGGAAAGAGAAACTGGGAGCTGATGTATTTTGAGATTGTTGCCCACAAAGTATGTCTTCAAAGATGGAATTCCTATTTTCAATGCTGATACCTGATGTATTCTGCGATATTCTAAGTGAAATACAAGAAAAAAGAAGTAAATATCTTTTTGGCTTACTGCATTTTATAGATCTTGTAGAAAACTTTACTATAACAGGTACCTATGTCAAACTTTTTCATTTGTAAATTAAAAAGGTTAATTCAGTCCAAGAACTAATGTGTATATTTTAATCGACTCAAGCCAGTGGGATTTAATAGGAATTTTAATACTGTTGCGAAAGCTGCTCTTCAAAAATTACTTAAAACCCTTCACTACAAGCTACATTGTCAAATTGGTAGCTACACTAAGTGATAATGTAGTTGTGTTATTATGTAGATAGTTACTCTACAAACAACTCCTTCAAATTCGCAAGTAAGCTTATTTTATAAATATTATATTAGGTATATTACAGTTTATAAATAACTACACTGCAAGCTACTACATCAAATTTGTAGTTAACCTATGATACAAACTTATTTATTCTAAAAATAGCAACCTGTACTACAACATATTGATCAATTTGTAGGTAAGCTACAACATAAACTACTTCATTTTAAATGTAGCTACTTATACTACAGGCTACTTCTTCAAATTTGTCGGTAATCTACGATACAAGCTACTTTATTTCAAAAACATTTAGTCACAATATAAGATACTTCATCAAATTTGTAGCTTACCTAAAATACAAGGTATTTCATTCTAAAAGTAGCTACCTGTAATATAAGATACTTCGTCAATTAGTAGGTAAGCTACAACATATGATACTTCAACTTAAATGTAGCTACTTACACTAGAATCTATTTCTTCAAATTTATCGTTAATCTACGATACAAGCTACTTTATTTCAAAAGCATTTAGTCACAATATAAGCTACTTCTAATCAAATTTGTAGCTTAACCTCAAAATACAAAGTATTTTCATTCTAAAAAGTAGCTACCTGAAATATAAGATACTTCGTCAAATTAGTAGGTTCGATGAATTATAGCTATATGTGATGACTAAGTTACGTGCTCATTTTAAATGTAGGAATGGGAGATACTACAGGCTACTTTTTCAAACACGTATGTGTGGACATCGGTAATCTACGATACAAGCTACTTTATTTCAAAAAACATTTAGTCACAATATAAGCTACTTTATCAAATTTGTAGCTTACCTAAAATACAAGGTATTTCATTCTAAAAGTAGCTACCTGAAATATAAGATACTTCGTCAATTAGTAGGTAAGCTACAACATAAACTACTTCATTTTAAATGTAGCTACTTATACTACAGGCTACTTTTTCAAATTTGTCGGTAATCTACGATACAAGCTACTTTATTTCAAAAACATTTAGTCACAATATAAGATACTTCATCAAATTTGTAGCTTACCTAAAATACAAGGTATTTCATTCTAAAAGTAGCTACCTGTAATATAAGATACTTCGTCAATTAGTAGGTAAGCTACAACATATGATACTTCAACTTAAATGTAGCTACTTACACTAGAATCTATTTCTTCAAATTTATCGTTAATCTACGATACAAGCTACTTTATTTCAAAAGCATTTAGTCACAATATAAACTACTTTATCAAAATTTTTAGCTTACTAAAATACAAGGTATTTTCATTCTAAAAGTAGCTACCTGAAATATAAATACTTCGTCATTTAGTAGGTAAGCTACACATAAGATACTTCAAATCTTAAATGTGCTAACTACTTACACTAGAAAGCTATTTCTTCAAATTTATCGTTTAATTGCTACGATACAAGCTCCCTTTATTTAAAAAGCATTTAGTCACAATATAAGCTTATCTTCATCAAATTTGTAGCTTACTAAAATGCAGGTATTTCCATTCTACAAAGTAGCTACCTGAAATATAAGATACTTCCGTCAATTAGTAGGTAAGCTACAACATAAAGAATACTTCATCTTAAATGTAGCTTATTAACTAGAATCTATTTCTTCAAATTTATCGTTGAATCTCCGATACAAGCTACTTTATTTCAAAAGCATTTAGTCAAATATAAGCTTACCTTTATCAAAATTTGTAGCTTACCGTAAAATAAAGGTTATTTATTTTCTAAAAGTAGTTAGCCCTGAAATATAAGATACTTCGTCAATTAGTAGGTAGCTACAACATAAGAATACTTCACTCTTAAATGTAGCTACTTACACTAGAAGCTATTTCTTCAAATTTATCGTTAATTCTCGATACAAGCACTTTATTTCAAAAGCATTTAAGTCAGCAATATAAAGCCTTACTTCATCAAAATTTGTAGCTTACCTAAATGCAAGGTTATTTCATTCTAAAAGTAAGCTACCTGAAATGTAAGATAACTTCGGTCAATTAGTAGGTAAGCTACAACATAAGATACTTCATTTTAAATGTAGCTACTTATACTACAAGCTACTTCTTCAAATTTGTCGTTAATCTACGATACAAGCTACTTTATTTCAAAAGCAGTTAGTCGCAATATAAGCTACTTCATCAAATTTGTAGCTTACCTAAAATACAAGTTATTTCATTCTAAAAGTAGCTACCTGTAGTATAAGATACTTCGTCAATTAGTAGGTAAGCTACAACATAAGCTACTTCATTTTAAATGTATCAATTTACACTAGAAACTACTTCTTCAAAGTTGTCGTTAGCCTGCGATGCAAACTACTTCAATTTAAAAGCAGATAGTTACAATAACAGCTACTTCATCAAATCTGTAGCTTACCTAAAATACAAGTTATTTCATTCTAAAAGTAGCTACCTGTAGTATAAGATACTTCGTCAATTAGTAGGTAAGCTACAACATAAGATACTACATTTTAAATGCATCTACTTACACTAGAAGCTACTTCTTCACATTTGTCGTTAGCCTGCGATGCAAACTACTTCAATTTTAAAAGCAGATAGTCACAATTACAGCTACTTCATCAAATCTGTAGCTTACCTAAAATACAAGTTATTTCATTCTAAAAGTAGCTACCTGTAGTATAAGATACTTCGTCAATTAGTAGGTAAGCTACAACATAAGCTACTTCATTTTAAATGTATCAATTTACACTAGAAGCTACTTCTTCAAATTTGTCGTTAGCCTGCGATGCAAACTACTTCAATTTAAAAGCAGATAGTTACAATAACAGCTACTTCATCAAATCTGTAGCTTACCTAAAATACAAGTTATTTCATTCTAAAAGTAGCTACCTGTAGTATAAGATACTTCGTCAATTAGTAGGTAAGCTACAACATAAGATACTTCATTTTAAATGCATCTACTTACACTAGAAGCTACTTCTTCACATTTGTCGTTAGCCTGCGATGCAAACTACTTCAATTTTAAAAGTAGATAGTCACAATTACAGCTACTTCATCAAATCTGTAGCTTACCTAAAATACAAGTTATTTCATTCTAAAAGTAGCTACCTGTAGTATAAGATACTTCGTCAATTAGTAGGTAAGCTACAACATAAGATACTTCATTTTATGTGTACTTAAACCACCTACCCGAAAAGCTATTTCTTCAAATTTCTCGTGAACTACGATACAAGCTACTTGTATTTCAAAAGCCATTTAAGTCACAATATAAGCTACTTTCATCAAATTTGTAGTCTTACCTAAAATGCAAGGTATTTCATTCTAAAAGTAGATACCTGACAATATAAAGATCTGTCGTCAATTAGTAAGGTAAGCTACACATAAAGATACTTCATCTTAAATGTAGTCTACTTACACTAGAAGCTATTTCTTCAAATTTATCGTTAATCTAACGAATAACAAGCTACTTTATTTCAAAAGCAATTAGTCACAATATAAGCTACTTTATCAAATTTGTAGCTTACCTAAAATACAAGGTATTTCATTCTAAAAGTAGCTACCTGAAATATAAGATACTTCGTCAATTAGTAGGTAAGCTACAACATAAGATACTTCATCTTAAATGTAGCTACTTACACTAGAAGCTATTTCTTCAAATTTATCGTTAATCTACGATACAAGCTACTTTATTTCAAAAGCATTTAGTCACAATATAAGCTACTTCATCAAATTTGTAGCTTACCTAAAATGCAAGGTATTTCATTCTAAAAGTAGCTACCTGAAATGTAAGATACTTCGTCAATTAGTAGGTAAGCTACAACATAAGATACTTCAACTTAAATGTAGCTACTTACACTAGAATCTATTTCTTCAAATTTATCGTTAATCTACGATACAAGCTACTTTATTTCAAAAGCATTTAGTCACAATATAAGCTACTTTATCAAATTTGTAGCTTACCTAAAATACAAGGTATTTCATTCTAAAAGTAGCTACCTGAAATATAAGATACTTCGTCAATTAGTAGGTAAGCTACAACATAAGATACTTCATCTTAAATGTAGCTACTTACACTAGAAGCTATTTCTTCAAATTTATCGTTAATCTACGATACAAGCTACTTTATTTCAAAAGCATTTAGTCACAATATAAGCTACTTCATCAAATTTGTAGCTTACCTAAAATACAAGGTATTTCATTCTAAAAGTAGCTACCTGTAATATAAGATACTTCGTCAATTAGTAGGTAAGCTACAACATAAGATACTTCAACTTAAAACTTCGTGACGTTGGTAGCTAAGCTACTATACCAGCTGATATAATTTTAATTGAAAATACGAAGCTACATTATGAACTCTTTCATAAAATTTGTAGGCAACCTACAATACATGCTACTTTATTTTAAAACACATAGCTGTACGACAAACTATTGTATCAAATTCATACTCGTAGCTAATCCAAAATACAAGTTCCTTCATTTAACAATCAGATAACTATACTATGGCTGCTTCTTCGAAGTTCTAGCTAAACTGCATTACAAGCTATAGTCGTTTAAAACGTATTTACTTAGATTTTCTGGCTAACCTACAATATGCGTTACTTTTGTTTAAAAGCTCTTTTCACTACAGCCACTACTAAAGCAGCTATTTTATTTTCCCTTACTTTTCACACAAATTTAATTTATGTCTAAATTTGTCCAAAAACTATTTCGAATATCCTTAAAATACGTTAATACTGTCATTTTAAGGGTTGCGAATAAATAACAAGAAATGTAACATCCTAGAGCTAGACTATGAAGCACACCTACAACACCTTAGAATATGAAAATTATAATTATCGGCTCAAAAAAGCTATCATTTTTAATGTGAGGAAAGTTATCACAGCAAAATATTCTTGTGCTTATTCAGGGTGGGCAAAGGTATTCACTTTAGGAAGAAAACATTTACCTTGCTAACAATGTTATTAGTAAAAATTGCCTGTATGTTATGTATTTTACCATCTCTTTTTGTAGTCAGTGTTTTTTAATCATTTGGAAATTCGTAGGACTTCACGGTCAATTTTGTTACTAATCTGTCAAAATGTTTGCATTCTTACATAAAGAACTTAAACAATTAATTATTAATTTTTGAAGCAACCGCATAAACATAAAAATGTTCAATGTAATTGATGGACTTACTGCAAACTCCGACAATATAGTATTTGTTTTTTATTTTTCAATTCAAATTTATAACGTAAATGTTAAATAATTATTATGAAATTGTTAGAACAAGTTTGTTTGTTTGGTTAAAACTATGATAAATAGTGCTTGCCTTAAATTATTCTGATAGTTTAGTCTGAAGTTATATTTCCATATCCTAAACATAAACTGCAAATAAAGTACTAATAACAAATATTGTTTGGTATGTTCAATGCATTTTATTATTGATATTCTGCTTACGTCTTTATTTGTATTGAATACTTATGGTTATTTTATACAAACGGAAACATTCAAGCCGTGTAGAGCATGTGTCCTTGAGTAGCAATTCTATCAAAAAATTATTACTCTATCGTTTTACCATAAATATATCGACAAACGAAATCTGTGGAGCACTCAAGATTTAATCTTGGAGGGGGTCGTGTTAAATGAATAAATTTTCTTAATGCAATTATAATCAAGTGCGTTAGGTGCTTATAAAAATGTATTTAAAGAATTAACTCCAGTTTTCTATTCTCGTTACAAAGCCCTTGAATTATTTCAGTCATGGTTACATTAATCTCTTTGCTATTTACAGGGTGTCAATTTCAAAACCGTACAATGTGTTATAGCTCTGGAAGTAAAATGGGTATTGAACCTTTCTAGAAAAAGTTTCTGCAACATAAAGGGGACATCATCATAAGGTAACCTTCTCCATTCAACCTGTTAGGCTCTTGGTATTCCAACAAAAAAAATTCAAAATGGTAACAAACCTTGTGATGCATCATTGCAAAGCTCCTATAAAATACTGTTTAATAATAGCTAACATTTTTTCACGACTCGTTTCAGAAAAATTACAAACTAAAATTCAGAAGAAGAACCAATTATTGTAATTCACATTTAAAAATATTAGTTTAAATGATTAAAATGATTTCCATTATTCTCCAGACAATACTAAAGTCTACTCTCGAAGTCTCTCTAAACATTTTGGAAGGTTTGTTGTGGAATAGCTCAGAATTCCTAAACTATATACAACAGATTATAAGAGACCCCGTAGAAATAAGTCTAATAGGATCAAAATCTGGAGATCTTAGTGGCCATTCTATTTTTCCTAAATGTGTCGTGAAAGAAATGTTTGCTACTATTGAATAGCATTTTGTAAGAGCTTTTCTATGGGGTATCACAATGTGTTACCATTTGAAATTTTTTTGTTGGGATACCTTGAGCCTAGGGGGTTGAAGGGGGAAGATTACCCTAAGAGTCATGATGATTCCTCTTCCATGCTGTAGCAAAGTTTTCTAGAAAAGTTCAATGCCTATTTTACTTACAGAGATATACCACATTGTGCGTTTTCAAATTGACATGTATACAGCAGTAAATGGAAAAACACGAAAGAAATAATACAACAGAACGGAAGAGAAGTATTAGGGGAAGAAAAACAAAACAAAAAGAAAAAATCGATGACTGAAAAAATACTAGAAATGATGGACGAAAGTAGAAAGAACAATAACAAAATTAGATATGATAGAATCGACAGAGACATAAGGAAAGAAATTAGATCTGCAAAGAAAAAGTGGCTTACTGAGAAATGCGAAGAAATTGAGGAGCTACAGAGAAAGCAT
>JABXWE010045448.1:0-20892 GCA_014611495.1 Limonius californicus
GCAATCTTTTGAAATAAAATTTACCAAGATTTGTAACAATAACATACACGTGCTTTAAAATTCAAATTTTAACCAAAATTAACAATTGAGCCCTTAAACCACTAAAAACAATTAACTAGCTCCCTATTAGACATAAATATAAACATGTACATCAACAAAATTAGATAATAACATAATTATTAGTAAAAATAAAAATTAACCTCAAATTGGGTGAACTTTATAAAAACTATCAAATGCAGCTATTAAATTGAAATTTACATAAATAAAAGTACATAAAATTCTTCCTCTCATAGAATATAAACTATTAACAATAATCATAAATCTTATATTTTTATATTAACCTTGACATTTGTAAAATTTACAACGTTCAAATAACAATATTAAAAATATGCACTTTTCAAGGCCCCAACATAACTTTGGATACCTCAATTCATCATCAAAATGGAAAACAGAAGTCCGCACAATTGTTCACTACCTAATTTTCACTCAAAACACCATTGCTATACAACACAGTGTAAATCGTAGAATAGTATGAAAACTCGGAATATACCTTTTATTGTTATAAAGTTTAAATATATGAATAATATAGCAATAACCTCCTACAGAGCATGATTTACATAACAAATAAGCTAATTAATCTTAATTTTAATCATAATCTGGATTATTAACAGTAAAAACAGCATCCTTTCAACATGATCGAAACATCACGTAGGCAAAATAGATTATTTAGGGTAAATAACACAGCAATATATATCATGAGAAACACATATATATATTTATTTTTTTCCAATTATTTCTGAGGAATAATATTTTGGATATAATGCAGTCGTGTACGAATAAGTAGCTAAATAAACTCGTGTAATAATGCTCTGGCATGCCTCATTACGCCCATAATGGGCATATAGTTAAATATCGCTATTTACATACTTTTGTTACGCAACAAGTTCTACACCCATAGTGAAAACGTTAAACTAACAACAGTTTCCTTGTTTAAGCTCTGTGCTAGTACAGCTACCTTTTATGTATTGTTAGGTAGCACGATCAAACTGCAAGTACCATAACTTGTTATGAAGCTATTACGAAAACTTTGGCAGTAACACTGAAAAGTTCATCCTCGCATCCGCGATGCAACATAATGAAATAACAAGGATTAGTTACAGCACTAAAGCGTCGTATGTTTAAAGTTTGGAAAACAATAGTGACGCTTGTTAGGGTATGCGGGTTATAATCACAAACCTGTAAATTCCTTGTATCAGCTAGGAGGTTGATTCTATATTAATGTAACGCTTAGATAGCATATTCAATATAAGCCGTGTCTGCATGTGCGACAGTTACATTTGAAATTCAAATTTAAATTACGACCAACATAACATGTCGAGAGAAACAATTCGCGTCATGCTGGATAATGAACACTTGCGACAAGTTGTCACAAGTTTTTCATTTTTAGCATAATCCCGCTATCACTAAGGCAATGCAGCTCGTGAATAGTAAAAATTTGTGCATAAATGTTTGCGTCGTGATGTAAGGTTCACGTTATCTACACCTAATTAATTTACAATATGGAAAAATTAAACATTATACCATTTCATGTCCTGAAATTTTGCTAAGACCAATGCGGAACGTACAGGCAAACTAGAATATATTTTTAATTGCTGCTTTCAGGGGGGTTTGACAAACGTATAAATAGATTAGTAAAGCCTACAGTGCTTAATATTAGTTGTAACGAATTCCGCGCCTGATTGGAAGCAACCCATTTTGCATTTTACATTTCGGAAGACAGGTAGATTTATGCGCATATTAGTGGAATTTCGAAAAATTGAGGGGGAGACAAAAATTTTCTACGAAGTCGAGAAACGAGAACGATTGAGTATTGAAGTTGATCGGACATGTACGTGCAACGTGTGTGTTATTATTGTAATAAACCGTTCGCGATTTGGAAAATAGATTTCAGATTTGAAGCATCGCGGCACAGGAGGCGTTCCTTGGTTGTGGAAATCAAAACTCCAGGAATTAGTAATTCCAATCTAGTAGTACTCCGGTCAAGCTGAGAGTTCTTTTTTTTTGCCAGTTTACCAACCACTGGTGAGTTATTTAGTAATAGGAAGATTGTTCAGTCTAAACTTTTTCCAGACTTCGAAACTAATTTGCGCTGTAATTTTAATTTAGACAAAATACGCTTGGGTAGAAAGTCTGCTGTTAAGGTCCACTAAGATCACAGGCATTGTCAAGTCCGTTGGGCTAGCTTCTTCCCTCAACCGCTCCAAGCACTGGCGTTGGTGATAACATGAAACCTGCTTGCAGAGATAGACAGCACACTTGCAACAGGGAAGTGAATTAATATTATTTCACGCTAATATTTTTGGGGGCGGAATATTTGTAAATTTATGATTGTCTTATTTTATTATATAAACAATTTTAGTTGACGCGATTGTAACAGGGGTTTGTAATGTTGGGGAACTAATTAAGCATACATATACTTTAATTATTATTATACTTTTAATTTATTGTATTGGGGAACAATTTTACGTGTTTATGTATAGGGTACTCCGAGAGGGGGATCGCATTGCGTTTTTATAGTTTTCAGTTGGATTTGGTCGGGTTTTGTCGGCGTGATTTCGCTTCGCGAGGCCTCTCGAACGTGATTTTGCGTTAGTTACCTAAGATGTTGATGTACAAATAAGCGCAATTACTGTCCTTCATTTGTTTGAGTGTTGCTCGAAGTTTATTTAATTAATTCTTTTCTACGTAAAATTGGGACTTTATTTATCATACTGGTGTGTTGGGTTATTCTCAAATTAAACGAGATTCGGTTGCAACCTGTCTTTTCATTATCGACGATTTATATAAGCTAAGTTTACATAAGAAGAGCTACGGAAATAAGGTAGGTGATTAGCCATCTAGAGAGTCCGACTTCCCATATCATACCTCGGACGATGTTAGTAAATGTATAAGTCGGTGGCGCCTATTATTTATTTGTTTAGAATCCACTCCATCTTCGATTGGGTTTCCCGGGATACTAACATTGTTAAGTTATTAATTTCCTACTGGAGCAAGGGCGTAGCATCGAGAGAGTTTTTACACTTCATCGATTATTTTACCAAATTTCAAATAGGCGTGACACAGTACAAATCAGCAAACGGTCGTATGGAGGAGCTATAGCAGCAACGGTTCACAACTTAATGTAGTTGGGCTGCAGTAGTTCTCAAACTAATATTGCGCAGATTGGAATTTTTAAAATTTTGCGTATTAGAATGTTTTAATTTTTTGGTCCATGTGAAAGGTAAAATATACAGGGCACATATGTATAATCCCTCTCGTTACAGGATGAGACAATTAAGAATTACGTACAAATGAGTAACGAATACACTTTATGTGAAAGAATTTATGGACAAGGACACGTCGACATGGCATCTGAAGTGTTCAGCTGAAGGATTAAAAAAAATGATTTAATTATTTGCGGCTTTACATCGTATAAAACATAAAATTTGAAAATTTGACGACCTGTATCACCGTAAATATTCAAAAAGATTAGTTGGAGAGCGCCCCCGTCTGAAAGCTGCAACTGCACCACGACGCTTTTTGGAACTCATGTTTATGCAAAACTTATTTATTATTTTCATATGCCGAAATTATCCCGGACGTGGTTCCCACACGTTATGATAAATCCTGTATGTTACACTGGTAGGGAATTTAATTTCTCTTAATGTAGAGTTTTTTTGCAATAAAAGAGCACAAACTAATTCACCGACTGGAAAATTCACCGACTCGCAATTCGTCGAAAGGAAAATTTACCGATTCTACAATTGATTGCTGATGATTTATTTATTAAAAAACATGAAACGTGGAAAACTGTTTTAAGCTCATTTATTTATTTAGTATCATAAAGTATTGTCAATATTTCTAAAAAAATTGAAATTGGCAGATTTGCAGATGTGTAAATTTCGAAATTTATGATTCACCAGACACACTAAAGACAGATTAATGGAAACTTTGGGTAATTTCATGACTGCTGCAATCCGAACGGCGATATCAACAAGACAATTACCATCATCACACGGAACCGACCGCGAAGTTTGTTAAATTTATTTATGATTTATTCGATTGCCTGAATAGTTCGAATTTGTGCGCGACGAACAGAAATAGCATACCGCTTTCGGATAAAAACCAACATAACAAAAATACTCTGAAAAACGCTTTAAAAGTGCTACCGACACTAAAAACTGTTGCTGGCAAGGTGCGTCCATGTTTTTCTGGCTTAATTCAGTCAATTACTGCAGTTCTTATGCTGTATGAAGATCTATGCTTTTCTAAATAAATGCATTCTATAAAATTTGTTTTTCTGTGAGTGTGTAATATTATAGTAATTATTCTGCTTGTTAACATAATCTTTCAAATATGTTATTTGTAAATAACATTGTTTTAATTTTTACTAGATACCTATAGTATAGTAGTAGATATTTTTATATCATAATAGTAAATTTTAATAAATAAATTCATAATAAATAACTCATAATAAATAAAAAAATATTTTTTTCAATTAAATGATTTCAATAAAATATGTTTTATTCGAAACTTACAGGTACCTACATGATTATCATTTTCAGAAAAATTAACTATAAATTAGCACATTTCAATTTTTTAGAAATATTTACAATACTTTATGATACTAAATAAATACATAAACTTAAACCACTTTTCCACGTTTCATAGTTTTTAATAAATAAATCATCAACGATCAATTGTAGAATCGGTGAATTTTCCTTTCGACGAATAGCGAGTCGGTGAATATTCCATGCGACAAACTTACCAGTCGGTAAATTGCTGTCGGTGAAATTTCCGTCGGTGAATTGCAGTCGGTGAACTTTCCGGATACCAACGGTAGTTCTATCGAAAACCACACAGTCGATGAATTAAGTTACTTCCAGACAACTCTGACTTAGTGTGAAAAGGTTTTATTTTGGTAGTGTCTACTACATCGCACCACTGTTAAATAACGGGAATTCCGCTAAGCCGATTCAAACTTGGAGGAATTCCATGCTGGAAGAGGCTGCTTGGTCATAGTTTTAAGAAATAGTGACAGACGTAGATCACGGCTATGTAATTTAAAGGACAAATGGTAAAAATAGCTTTATAGTTCTTACTTTTCCAAAAATACTACAGTACACAGCTTTGCTTATACGGACGCTCCAGTAATTCGGATATATTTGTGCCATTCAGCTCTATAATCCCGACACACTTGGGCATAGTTTAAAAATGTTTTACAAAGCAAGTAAAAATATTACAGTTAGACAAATTCACCACAAGGAAAAGGGTTCTTCTAATAGATAACGCACCCTCTCATCCATTCGAAGATGGATTAATTTTAATTCAAACTTTAGAATTACGGTGTTACCATCCAACTGTACAATAATAAAGCCAATTGTTCAAAATGTGATACTAAATATAAAAGTGTCTTAGGGAAAAAATGTTTTATATCTCAGGACAATGATTTTACACAGTTTGAAGAGCTACAATTTGACATGAACTTGCATCAATCATGGAAAACTATAACTGAGAAAAATATCAAAGAATGTTGGACGCTACTCTGTCTAAAAGGATAATGGAATGAAGAAGATGAAATTCGTTTGAATCGCTTGAAACAACAGTGGAAATACGAATCAATAAATCCAAATTAAATCATATTACACAAATGTAGAATTATATTATCCACGAGTTATTGCTAAGGAAGTTTTTAATTGGATAACTGGGCACGATGACGACGCAAATCAAGACTGAATTGCAGAGACTTCAAAAACGATAATGGGATGAGTTCTACGGATTCTGAGTTTATGGAAGAATCTTGTAATAACGTTAGGCATAAATATATGCTGTGCTTCTTACTGCATTCAATGGACAGAAGTAAATAGCATTCTAATGTAAGATGTTATTGTATTAATAAGATTGAAAGAAAATATATGTTTTCTCGGGCGGCTGATGTTTCTTCTTCCGGTTGATTTATAGTTAGGCAGTAGTTTAGACATATACATATTTTCCAAAATACAAATGAGCAAAAAATTAGTTAATATATTAAACAAAATCATTCTGTATGAATATAGTCGTATTATTTATTTATAGAAATAATTAAATACATTTAAAATATCTTTCTTACTTTATTTGTGTAGTTTCTTCAAATGTCACTATAATCCGTAAAATTCGCAAATCCGGACGGGAGGAAAATATGATCTGTCCGGATTAGCGAAGCTGTATTGTATTTAAACGATATTGGAGGTATTTCCAGTTAATGCAACTTCTTCTTAGAAGAAAATGCACCTCAGCGTTGTTATGTGAATTCTCCCAGCAGAAATTAGATATAGACCTGAAGCTCTTTTTGCTAGAAGAATTTTAAATAATAACAATACAAAATCTAGACTGCCACTACAGACGGTGTTTATTTGCGCAATTTCCGCGAAAAACTATTTCTGCAGAACTTCTACGCTTTTAACCCTCGCTCGCTCCAGCATTCAATTATTGCTATACTCATTACTGCAACAAGGGCTATTTACTAACAAACAAAGCTGTCTGCGATATTCAAGGAACTTCCAACTTACTTATTGAGAATCAACAATGTACCTACAAAGAGAGCAAGCGGATCGAGGCGAAATAAGCACAAGGTTCCAAAATGAAACAGCAGCAGTTTTTTCAAGCTTTTCGCAGAAACAATCTGCAAGAGGAGACAGTGGTGAAAGCAGGAACACGAGATGCCTCATTAGACTGCGGTTTGCCTAATTACCCCACACGGTTGCTAAGCGCTGGAGCCCATCTGCAGGGCCGCTCTGCGTACATTTATGTATAAATGATGGCCATGAATGCATTTGGGCTTAGATAACTGAATTTGCTGAGTCGGTATCTTCAAATTGTGCGGGGCTGCTGAATGTTTCAATACAAATAGACAGGGGACTTCGTAGAGCGGCTTGGAAATTTTATATACCGGTAATAAAGCTCCAAAAAAGGAAATGCGGTTTAACAAAGCTTTTCAAAAATTCAATTACACGCATTAATTTATTTCGTTTTGCAAAGGAAGGGACCATAACCCTTATAAATATTAAAAATCCTTATAAAGGGATTTTTAATTGTCTTTTCCGTTTGTGTTCCCAGGTTAAAGCTATTTTATTTCGCTTTAAATTTAATGGGTTCGGAAATAGCAAAGCCTTTGTAGACTTGTGTTACACTTGAACATATCAAACGAGGTTGCATCAAAGCTAACAAAAGCTTAAAATTTCTCAATGTCAGTAGTCGCGAATAGACGGTATTGTGCAGGATTAATAGAATGATAAGTTATGGAAGGCGTTGTGTAAGCTGTAATGGAAATAAAACGTGTAATGTTACTGTAACTAACGCTATAAACTAAATTCATTTTATATCCGCTTCACAAACAGTGCTCATGCAAGCCGTTTCGATAAAGTAGTAATCTATTTCTATTTAATAATAAAACACGGACGTGCCATTTGATTGCAACTCATTAAACTTCTCTTTTATAGAACTTTAAAGGAAACTCACATGTTTACCTAATTGCGACACACCTTTCCACACGATTTCTTTGATTGCTTCACTTCTCTCCAAACTTACTTTTTGCTCATTTTTTTTATGTATTGTCACGTTATGGTTTTGTGTAAAATATTTATATACGTTGGTTACACACTGAGAAAATTCAAAAGGTAACTGTTATGCTATACTCTTTCGTAGTCAATATTAACTAGTTGGATGTATTGGTCAAAGGATCTTACAGTGTTTCTCCGCACTACAGTTAGAACTTACGCTGGAACTTCCTTCAGTTGCTCGAGCGTGCAAGGCTTTATATGGGTTTTACTTGGACGCAGGGAACTTCCCTTTTATATTTTAAAAAAACGCGCTACTTTATAGACAACTACTAACCATGCCCTGATGTTTAGAATAAAAAACTTATTTAAATGAGAAGGAATGTGCTATTAAAGATTTTAAATCGACTTCCTCTAGCCTTTATCCTCTTCTTTGTTTTATCTTGGTAGTTTAATAAGTAAAAATTCAATTTACATTTTCGAACAATCTGTATAAATTGAATGTCCATAAACATAAGAATTACTTAGGAATGAACCAACACCACTGAAAAGAAAAAGCTATACATAAAAAAAGTAACGCCACCACGAAGGAACTCCTAGGACACCATAATATAACGAATAGGAAATAGTGGCGAGAAAAAGATAGAAAAGGAAAACATAACTGAATCAAAGCTGCCAAAAAATAAAGAATAATATTACAAATAAAAAATAAAAAACATAACTGGGAAAAGCACGATGGGCACAGCGAATTGAGGCGCAAAAACGTCTTGGTACAAAACATTAATAAAGGAAATATATGAAAAGGAATTTCATAATAAATAAGACAATACACCAATAATACAATTAGAAATTAGACAAAACGAAAATAACTTCGTAATAAATCGGATAGAAGAACAAAAATTGAAAAACGCTTCTCCAAGAAACAAAGGCACTGAAGATATTCAAAACTGGATTATTATAGAAACTGAGGGAAGTGGGGGAAAACAATAGACTTTTTCTGATGTGGGTACCAGGACACCAGAGCATACAAGGCAATGGAAAAAGCAGACGAGTTGGCCAGAGCTGGCGGCGCAGAACAGTTGATAGGTCCAAAGCCAACCTGCAAGATCGCTCGTTGCACCGCCTGGGAGCAACCTAGAACCCGGTTAAGAAACAAACACAAGAAGTACTGGAATAAGCACCCGGGCATAAGATATTCGAAGTATCTTATCGGGGGACAATACAAAAAAACGGCACAAAAACTCCTTCCCCTTGGAAGGGAAAAAAGGGTACTGTTGTTTGAACGAACACCTACACAACATGGGGCTTGCAAAAGATCCTCTGTGAAGAGGAAGATGAAACTCCAGTTCAATACCTTTGCTATTGCTTTGAGGTACTATTGGATCGGAGATAAATACATTTTGTAGGGAAGTAGATTTCGAACCAAAAATGCTGATTGATAATGTCCACGTCGACGATAATCTGGGCTTTGGGGCACAATAGGTCTTTCAAACCGCAAGGGTTTACACAGTATCTACCTATACAGGAAACAAAAAGGCACTAATGAACCGGTTAGAGCCTTGAAAATTATTATTAAAAAAATATAGTTAAAGAAACTTACGAAACCTTCCTCGATTTGCAAAAATATTTCGATTACGTATCTAATCACAACGTGTAATAGCTAATGTAGGAATAAAATTAAAGGGTAAAAGTGTAACACACGACACCAGGAAAACCACAAAAGGAGTAAAACAAGGATGCCCTCTGTCACCATCAGTCTGTCATATACACATAAAAAAGTAATGAGAGAATTCAGACAAGAGGAATAAGAATAAATTAAACAATATTCCAATCACATATTCACTACCCCTTTGCTTCTTTTCATATCTGACTTGGATCTTTTTCAAGTTCTAAAAACCGCTTTTAACAAGAGAATACTCGTAAAAACAAGACTCAAGTTACGCATCTGCATGTACAAGATGTCCTATTTAGCATTAACGAGTTTCAACAAACAAGAGAAACAAACATTGTAGGGAAAATGCGATAACAGAGAAAGTGCTGGGAAATTCAGAAATTATCTGTTTGCTGATCTCTGCTAAAATTAAAGTTAGAGAGGGAGATAACATCTTTAATTGCAGATGTGAAACTGCACGATGAATCGGAGCTTGTGGGGAACAAATGGTAATTAGACGGTAAGTATCACCACGTCTCCAAATTCACGGCTGAATATTGTTGAACCAATTTTCTACTGTTGTTGACACACAAAAACAGTTTCTGTAAGACATCAAATATGTCATTTCTGTTGATAATACCATGAAATTATTTTTTGGCGCTACACATGCGACTTCCCAGGCCGAAGTGGATAACGTTGACGAGGATAGGATGATGGATGACAGAACAAACCATATTGTATTAGGTCCGCGATGTTACTGCAGCTTCGCTGAAATCCAATTACGATAATGAACTTTCGCGGGAATAATATGGCGATAGCAGCTACTACCTCCCTTTGCAAAATAAAGCCAGTTCATCAAAGTTTTTTTAGAGTGCTCGATAAACTCCTGAAATTTATAAAAAGCGAACGTAATTTCGAAAGTGGGCAAAATTGCTGGAATTAATCGGATGAAGGAATACTTCTATCGGCTTAAAGAAATAGGACAACATCCGATGAATAAAAATGGGAGATTAGGCAATATTGGCAGGCGAACGCTCAGAATCCGACCGGATTTATGACCGAATCCAAGTTTCCTTTCTTTGCAGCACGTTTCTTACTACGTTCAATTCTTCTTATTATATACAGAGAACGAGGTATAACAGTGAAAACCCGTATTTGAACCAGTAAGATGTAATCCAGGCAGAAAAATCTGTGACATCATCTATTTGGACAAATCGGATGTATCCGTTACTTCAACGTGAATCGTCATACCTTAAGTTTCAAAAATAGGATTTAATTTGTGAAATTGGATTCGCAATATCGAATACAACGAAACTACATTAAAATTTGTTTCCGCGATCCTTGACTGTCGTACGTGATAAAATAAAATTGGATCAATTTTTTCGTCCTAAGGATAGTAGATATGAAAGTAAGCATTTGCGAGTGGCTTTAGTAGGCTTCCTCCTCTCAAGTCATCTTCGCTGCTCTCACCATGCACAGCACACA
Source organism: Limonius californicus (assembly GCA_014611495.1). Classification (NCBI taxonomy): domain Eukaryota; kingdom Metazoa; phylum Arthropoda; class Insecta; order Coleoptera; family Elateridae; genus Limonius; species Limonius californicus. The sequence goes on from JABXWE010045448.1 coordinate 10,711, forward strand.
TATTGCATTAACAGAGAGAAAGGGCCGAGGACAAAGGGGCTGCTCTGCATACGCTATAATGAATATCTACGATGCTTTGTTGGAGCTTGACAATGGGTACAGTAGGAAAGTGGGCAATGTAAATATAACACATCCATGCGTCTACCGAACAACGTTTGAAGCCGATAATCAATGAGATGCAGCACAACTTTCAAGGGAGTATCCTCAGTAAAAAGGAAGCTAACAACCTAGTACTTACAAAAATTTCACACCACCGATAATTAACTCGCATACATTTTGCTGAGATGTGCGTAATTATCTTTCATTTAAAATATGTCTAAAGAATGTCGCAAAATATATACAGAGTGATTCTAAATATGAGTTAAACAGTTTTGCCACGCATAGCTGAGGATATTTAACCCCTAAATCGCCAAATAAATTTATTCAAAATTCGGCGACGTTACAGAGATATAGATTTCAAAGTTTTTAACGTTAATGGCCGCTACGTAATGACGAATCAGGGAGGTAATCTGCTTAGTAAATTTTCACAATGTTTATGCTTCTCCTGGTGCGAAGCCCACGTTAAGCTATAGGTCCTCTATATATGTAGTTCTTAAAAAATGCGCCACACAGACATCTTCCTAAGAGATGAAGCACTCGAAGAAAAAAAAGAACATACTTTTAGTTCAACTGTTTCCAAACCCTATTTATAACACTAAAACAGGAAATAGTACGCTTTGTGAACGTTGAAAAACTCAAAACTAAATTTATATTTATCATTCCTTAAGCCCGATTCCTAGGCTTCCAACATAATCTAAACATGTTAGAAACTTTAAAATCGAATATTTATAAAATGCGGCGCATGCAAAATAAACTTAGATAGTTTCTAGAATATGTATACAAGCCGATATCATATACAAGGAATTTTTGTTTTTAGTATACAGTGCACGTGTAATTGTCTATGTATACTTTTAAAAAGAACGCATAAATTACGCCTATTATGTACGCAACCAACTATACAGAAAACTAAAAAAAGAGAAGCATACAGAAACGTTACTGTAGTTATAAATTATTTTAGTACGAAGGTTATGTTCGATGCGGTGTTTATATTAAATAGGTAAATCAAAATAAGTGGAACAACAACGACAATTATTATTGTAAAACATTAAATATCAATAACAGAAAACGGAAATGAAAATAAGAACAACAGTTAAAACAAGTATTCGAAATGGCCACCTTGTACTTCTAAACAATAACCTAAACGGTGTTGAAAAGCACGCACAGCAATCGCAAGAAAGTCAGGATTCAAGCTATTGCATTCGGTACGTACTTTATATTGGAATATTTGTATACATTTTTGATTTCAGATATCCAGAAGCAAAGAAGTCATTGGGCGACAAATCTGCAGAACGCGGGGGCTACGGAACGGGACCGAATCTCCCTATCCAACGTCCTGGAAACCTGTTGTTTAGAAAGTTTCTTATAACATTCGTGGAATGCGGAGGGGCTCCATCCATCTGAAAACAGGGTTCATCGATGTTTAAGTTCTCTATGAGTGATGTCGTTCCTAGCTCTAAAAATTTTGGCTGTATTGAGATTACCATCAATAAAATATAGACCGATAAGAATTTCAATTTTTGTAAGAAAAACGAAAGCATGCTGTGGCCAAAACAATCAAATTAATTCAATGTTTAAATTAATTTTGCCTTTATTTAGTGCCTTATTGCGTTTTTCACACAACCATCTACAGTAAAGACGAAAAAGTGGAAATTCTAATGTGGTATCGAAATGGCAACAGCTTAAGAACCGTGAGAGACTTATTTTCAGTAAAATATCCAGAAAGACCTATTCCTTGCATTCGAACCATACAAACAATTGTTAGAAAATTTAAATCAGAGGGATACGTAATAAATTCCCATAAAATAAAAACTAAAAGTAATCACGGTTTACCCCAAGAAATGAAATTAAATATTTATGCTACGTTGAAGAAAACCCCACAGTATCACTACTAGAAGTAGGTTCACATTTTAATGTTTTTAAAACCTCGGTATTTATAACACTAAAAGAATTTACATTACATGTACATCACAAATTTTCGAATCACCAACAAATATTCGTTGGGGACAAAGAAAAAACACAATCTTTTCTGAAACATCCTTTAATTTACTGAATGAACATAAATACATTTTAAATAAGATAGATTTTAGTGATGAAGCAACTTTTACAATAAATAGAGAAGTCAACTCACAAAATTTTCGGTATGTATTATAATTCCTCATCTATCCACTATCCAGTATCCTGATAAAATTATTTCTTAGATATTGGTCCCGCACTAACCGCCATTTACAAAACTTAACTCACAGTCAATACACTGGGTAAATTAACGTATGACTAGAAATAGTTGAAAATAAGCTTATCGGTCCATATTTTATTGATGGTAATCTCAATACAGCCACATTTTTAGAGCTAGGAACGACGTTATTCCGGCAGTAGAAAACTTAAACATCGATTACCCGTGGTTTCAGATGGATGGAGCCCCTCCGCATTCCATGAATGTTATAAGAAACTTTCTAAACCATAGGTTTCCAGGACGTTGGATAGGGAGATTCGGTACCGTACCGTGGCCCCCGCATTCTGTAGATTTGTCGCCCAATGACTTCTTTGCTTGGGGATACCTGATATCCAAAATGTATACAAATATTACAATAGAAAGTATTGATGAACTCAAAGATCGCATACATACCGAATGCAATAGCTTGAATCCTGACGTTTTTGCGAATGCTGTGCGTGCTTTTCAACACCGTTTAGGTTATTGTTTAGAAACACAAGGTAGCCATTTCGAACACTTGTTGCAACTGTTGTTCTTATTTTCATTTCCGTTTTCTGTTATTGATATTCAATGTTTTACAATAGTAATCGTCGTTGTTGATCCACTCATTTTGATTTACCTATTTATATAAACACCACATCGAACATAACCTTCGTATTAAAATATTTTGCAACTACAGTGACGTTTCTGTTTTTTTAGTTTTCCGTATAGTTGGTTGCCTACATAATAGGCGTAATTCATGCGTTCTTTTTAAAAGTATACATAGACAATTACAAGTACAATGTATACTAAAAACAAAAATTCCCTGTAGACTAAACGTATGGCAAACGTTATCTGTACAAGTTAAGCAAACACTTTTAAAAAGTTTCGATTACAACATTTTATGAACTTTGAAAAATTCAAACTAAAGAATTTTTTCTTTTAAATTTCTCGTTCTTAAAATGCCGTTATTTTAATACGAATATAAACTCATAATAAATTATCAGGTTAATGCAAACGCTTTACGAATATTATACTTGAACATTGGTCAGGCGTTCTTTTTGACATAAAACAGAGCTTAACAAACTAACCTCAGACGATTTTTGCCAAATTTTAAAGAAAAATAATTTATACTGAAAGTGTGACTAAGATTATTTCTGAAACTCAAGCACTAAGTCGTTGAAGTAATGATTAAGCAACATTAGGAAGGAATTTGCGTTTAGTGTTAAATAAATGCATTTGTATGGCAGAGAAACAATCATATGATATACATGGACCTACATTACGCTTACACGATAGAATTAACGTTTAAAATTAGGATGCAATGTTTGTTACATCACCGCAATGTTATGCGTACGTTTCATGTATTGGATTACCAGTAATTCCTAAGTTAGCTGAGCAATAATTTAATGTTCTAAACAGATTAAAATGATTTTAATCTCAAGGGTTTTTAAAATCAGATCGCTCTAATGACTTCTTTTCTTTTTTCATGCTTTATTTGGTTGAAATTCATATTATTTACACTAATCACTACTCAACTTTCGTTGAAAGACTAAGAGAGAAGGTTATGTATCTGTAAATTGATGATTCAAAATGAAAAATAATACTTTTCTGTAAAACCTAATATTTACCAATGTGTGTTGGTTGTAGAGGCTTTAAAATTGCAAGTTGGTTCAAATCAATCTCAATTCCATGTGCTTGGAAAAATGTCAATTTCTGTTACTCTCGCCAAATCTCGGCGAATACAAATGTAAACTCTGGGAAATAGCGCAGAACTCGCAAGAAACTTGTCGATTGAATTTTCTGCTATTGTCAGCAATTCCTTAATTTTCTTATACGTGTTTTCTTATTCCGAAACGTGCTCGTCACGTACAAGTGTCAAAAAACGCTGCAACCTAACGTATTGAAAAGCTGCCAGTATAACATAAAGAAATTGAACTTCAATTTTAATCTTTTTCAGATGCGTACCGAATAATTTCATGGAGAAAGTGAAAATGGAAAACCGATTCCAGATGGGCTTCAGTAAATGTCAACGTGAAAGCAAGCTCGAGCGGGAATGAGGAGAAACCAATGTCATGCTAGAATAATCTGATAAGATTGTCGAGAAATAGGAAAAGACGCAGAACTAGGCTCCGGGATTTAAGTGAATTTAGGGATTTACGGCCGTAAAACCGCTGCTTACTTTGCAAACTTCCTAATTGCGGTTTGTGGTTGCTCTCTGCATTTTAGAACAAAATTTATGGTTTGAGATATCGTTTTTACTTTACTTGGGACAAAATTTAAGTTGAATTTTTTACCTTATCGCTCATATGTTAATAAAATATTGGCATTATGGTTACGCCATGAACAAAGAAATGTTAATAAAGAACGGTCGGGAAAAACAAAAGTGAAATTTGATAGTCATCTGGTAAGATTCTAAAAATATCTCGATTCAAATTATAATAAAAAGTCAGACCGGATGATCTGCGTAGGCTTTCTTGTAGCTCTGTTGAATGAAATTCAGTAAGCGGTTCGGGAGTTTTTAGCTTACATAATTGAAATTTCTTCCTGTTGACAGTACCTTTAAATATCTCTGAATTCCTGACAGTCAAGCTGGTGTATAAATTCATTTTAAATATAATTTTTCAGTAATTGGATACCATTAAAAATGACCCAAATGTATCGCCTACGTAACATAACAACCGAAACGGAACAGAGTGTTATGGGGTGTTAAGTATAAAAATGCAATATAGGTTTTTAATACATTTATCGAAAATTCAAGACAAATGTATCCAAAACATTTAACATGTATTATGTGAAAAATTGAAGTGATATTTTTTAAATGTTGGGTGGTTGGGTTGTCACTGTATGCATGATTGCATTGTATTTTGCTATTTGTATTTTCTATAACACAGAAAGCTTTCTAGATTAGAACTGTGTCCCAAAGTTTTAACAAACAAATTTTACGTACATAAAAAAATAATTCCACTTAATTTTGTGAGCCGTATAGATGAATATTTAACAGACGTCATTACTGTTTGATAAAACCTAAACATATAATCATTTCACTGGATATTTAATAAATGTCCATGGTAGTTATGGGACCTGGGCACTTTGTCAAATGCCCATAACGCCGAATGTTGATGAGGGACACTTCGCCGAAAGTGTCCACAACGCCGAAAAGTATTAGGTAGTGCTCATAAGTGCCGATTAACGTGCAGTTTGTATAAAACCTCCAAAATATAGAAGTCTGACTAACACCCAACGGACACTTTACCGAATATGCCCACTTTGCCGAATGCTCATTAGGGACACTTTGTCGAATATGCCCACAACTTCGAATGCTCATGAGGGACACTTTGTCGAATGTGCCCACAACGCCGAATGTTGAAGAGGGACACTTCGCCGAAAGTGTCCACAACGCCGAAAAGTATTAGGTAGTGCTCATAAGTGCCAATTAACGTGCAGTTTGTATAAAACTCCAAAATATAGAAGTTTGATTAACACCCAGCAGACACTTTACCGAATATGCCCACTTTGCCGAATGCTCATTAGAGACACTTTGTCGAATATGCCCACAACTTCGAATGCTCGTGAGGGACATTTTGCCGAATGTGCCCACAACGCCCAATGTTGGTGAGGGACACTTCGCCGCAAGTGTCCACAACGCCGAAAAGTATTAGATAGTGTTCATAAGTGCCGATGGTACCCGATTAACGTGCAGTTTGCATAAAACCTCCAAAATACAGAAGTCTGATTAACACCCGAATATGCCCAAAACGCCGAATGCTCATTAAGGATACTTTGCCGAATGTGTCCGCTTTGCCGAATGCTCATTAGAGTCAGTTTGTCGAATATGCCCACAACGCGGAATGCTTGTGAGGGACACTTTGCCGAATGTTCATTAAGGATAAAAAAATAAAATAAATTTGTTTGGGTTTTTGAGACACCCTGTATTGATCTGAAAGTTTTAATAACTGAATTCTTTAATTTTAGACCAAGCAGGAATTTTTATAAAGAATAAAAGGTTCTGAGAAATCATAAATAAAAATGTTTTCCCTCTTATTAACCTCATCGTGAGACACACTCTATACCCGTTAATGTGGTATTATAAAAATGTAACTGGAATCAAAGACAGCACCCTGTATATTTTATAAACTATTCCGTAGAAAATGGCTAAATTAATTTAATGTTGTTTCTGTAAACAGCTGGACATATTTTCATATGTTGTTTTATTTCCTCCAAGTGCGTACAACTAAAGTGGCAAATGGCGTATTTGTAATGTATAGTCCCCTTTACTAGCATTTCGCAATTTACATTTATGTTGTATTTTTACGAATAAATTTTATTCACACATACCTATGTCCATTATTATAAAATGCACATCGCTGCTCATCAGCCGTCAGCATTGCTAACACATTCGGCGTCTATTACCAGCATTCGACGTTGTGGGCATATTCGACAAAGTGTCCCTAATGAACATTCGGCAAAGTGTGCACATTAGGCAAACTGTCCCTTACTAGCATTCGACGTTTTGGGCACGTTCGGCGTTGTGGATCTTTGAAATACGATTCGGCATTGTGGGCATTCGACAAAGTATACTAGATCCCTATTTCTAAACAAACAGACATAAAGACAAGTATCGGGGGACTGCGGTAGAGTAGTGGCCGAGGCGCTTGACTTCGAAGTTATTCTACCAACGTTGCTCAGGTTCGAATCCGTTCCCAGGGTGTTTGTGGTGTCTTAGTTATAATTGGGGCGTGGGGCCTTTCAAGGGTGGACCATGTTAGGCCGGTTGTATAGCACGAAATATGCTGAGCCGGGATAAGCTGGGTGGGATGGGAATCGTGAAGTTGTCTTTGGCAACTTCTTTAAACAAAAAAAAGATAAGTATCTGCATAATTCCTAGACATTTACAAACCCCTCCTGAGATTGTTACATTTTCTACGATTTGAAGAACTCTTCTACTAATTAACGAAATGTGCTACTTACACATAAACTAGCTCTCCCGCGGTTCGGTGAACGCTTCTGCGATTTAGCTACATCGTCTAAGATTTTTAAAAACGGTGCTGCAATTCAGCTAAACTTTTATGATTTCAACAAATCTTCGTGAGTTAAGTCTTCAACATTTTAAAGTAATCATTCAAGATTAAGCTCATTTTCGCGTGAAATGGCTAAATTGGTGGCAATTCTGTCCCATTCTTCTTCGATTTAACGATTTTCCTACGATTTAGCAACGTCTTCTGAGTATTAACTAAATCTCCTGCGATTTCATAAGCACTCCTACGAATGATTTAAATCTGACGCCAATCAACTAACTCTCCTTAAGCGATTTAACAAGCTGTGCTACGATTCAACTTAAAAGTTTGCGATTTTATCAACTATCATAATATGATGTAAATAAATCGCCTACAAATTAATTAAATCTCCTGGTATTAATTAACTCAGAATTATATAAATAAAGCAAATCTTCTGCGATTCAACTTTACGCGCTTGTGTTTTACCTAAAGTATCCGTGAATGAACTAAGATAGTCATTCTCTTAATCATCAACCATTTTCCTAGCTTTTCCAGCTTTTTTAGGTACATCTTATGCACTTTAACCAAATCCCACTAAGCACTTCCAGCCAAATCTGCTACTCAGCAAACTCTTCAGCGATTTAGCCAACTCTTCTATGAGCTACACCTTCTTATAGTTAATGAACTGCTCTATGGTTTTGATAACTGTCCGTTGAATACGAAAAATCTTCAAAGATTCCGAAAAATCACCTTCGGTTGAGCTAAACCTTTAGCGGTTTCATCAACTATTCTGTGATAGAATTAAATAGCATGGGCATGAATAAAATCTCCTGACATTTAGGCAGTTATTTAGCTATTTAGCTAAATCTGCTGGAAACTACATAAATCTTCGGCAATTGAGTTAAATTTCTAACTATTTAACCAAATCTGTTTCGATTTACCTTAACTCCTGAGAACTAGCGACTATGCAGCTATTAAGCTCTTACGAATAAGGTCAATAACCCAACATTTAGGTAAATTTTAAGAGCTAAATTTCCTAGGAATCTAATCTCTTGCGGTTCAGCTAAATCTCCAATAATTGAGTTAATCTTCTACGATTTAACCAACTCTCTTGTATTTTAGCTAAAACTACTAAGATTGAGTTAACTCCCTTGCGGTTAACTGAAATATTCTCGGATTTTAATTACTCTCCTACAGCTTAATTTTCCTCCAGTCGTAGATAAAACCACACTCATTCAATAAAAAATAAGTCACTGTCAGTAAGACTAAATTATGGAAAATTTTTTACCGGTTTCATCGCTACCCGTACAAATTGTTTCTTATAAATTTCGTCGGTGTGTCCTCTACAATTTGGCCTACGTTTCCGATAATATAAACGAACCTTATTTTCATTCTGCTACTACCCTCACTTTTTCATGTACTTCCAGTTCCTTTGGCTAAAGTGGCGCAAGGAATGTATTTCTAAAAACATCACATTTGAATTTTTCTGTACTTCTCTTTTAACTGGCTGCATCTGTACTTTGTCCACGACAGTTTCTACTGTATGACACAATTTGAAAGAAGCAAAATTAAGTTCTGATGAAAGTACATATTGTTAAGTTAGAGAGTAGCTAATGCAGCCAACCTTGAAAATTGTAATTCAAAGTCCTCGTGAATGAAAACAGGGAATTTCCTTCTCCTTGTGCAGAAGGCGAATAATATAATTTCGGTGCAAGTAAACACATTTCCGAGGCGCAAAACGTAAAAGTAGAAATAAAACACATCAAAGGAGGCAGACATTTAAACAGAAATACTATAATCACATCAAAAGAACGCCATTGCAAGTGTTCTACTCTCTGTTCTGTGTTTACTTTCAGATGCTAACCGCTGAAACGCGGCCACGGGGAGTGCTTTCTGTTTATATTTTCCGCAGCATCGCTCTCTTCAGCAGCCATCGCCACTTTGGGCGATCAAGCGGTTACATCGTAACAAAAACAATATACAAGACCAAGGAGTTCAAACGGGGAAAATACTCGTGCAATTTTCAGACAGGAATGTGTGTTGGAATTTAATATCACTGCTTTGCCTGCAGATCAATATTTTGATAAGCTTATTAGAAAATGGCAAAGCAATTTCCGGCAGCCTGCAGACCGAAATCTGCAACGAAACTTCAAGAAAACGTTCACGTTCTGCTAGAACAATAATTACAACATGTCTGGAGTACAACTGTACACGATTTGAATACTTAACGGTTTATCCGGGCAATGTTACCTGTCCTGAAAGCATTTCTGCAATGAATCTTAGGAGTTTTTCATTATAAAAGGATTAAAACCAGAAGGAGACAAAGTTGCACGTCGTCTGTTGTAATCAGGATCAAACACTTGGTGTTCTACATAAATTTAAAATGATTTAGATTTTATGAAGTTTCTCGGCGCAACTTTTTAATAAGTTCTCAGTTGCAAACTTCCTCTCTGTTGACACTGTGGGAAAGAGAACATTATCGCTTATTAAGTTTGACTTCCGCGACTTACACCCACATAAACTACACCTGGGCATATTGATCGATTAGTGGAGTAATTCACTCTTGTATAAGAAAAGTAGTTAATGGATTACAAAACGTTTAATTGATTTGTTTTAAATTATATACAAAAATAAATAAACCAACTTATAATATAAACATAATAGATATATCTGATTATCTGGTTTTTAAAAATCAGTCTTTTTAGTTCATAGTAATTATCTGATTAGGTAGCTAATTTAAATAATTATTGCAGAGTTTAATATTCCAATACCTACTTTATTCAAATAATTAATTAAAGGAATGAAGATTGTAAAAGATCAGGGGACCATTAGGATACATTAGATAATCAATTATCCTTATTAAAATCTAATCGATTAATCTAATCCTCAATAACTTTT
>JABXWE010045449.1:0-19741 GCA_014611495.1 Limonius californicus
GTCTAAATATTTTTTTACAACGCCTTAAATATTCAGATTATAAATTAAATTAGAACTCGTTTAAGACCATAAATAAGTTTTATCAAGAGCTGATCAAAAAAGCGGTATAAGAGGCTACCCGCCCCCCCCCCTTATATACAAGGAGCGGCAAAAATCTAAATATTTTTTTATAAAGCCGTGAATATTCAGCTTACAAATTAAATTAAAACTTGTTTAAGACTACAAATAAGTTTTATCGAGGGCCGATCCAAAAAGCGGTATAAGAGGCTAACTCCCCCCTCTCCTTATATACAAAAAGTGGCAAAAGTCAAAGTATTTTACGAGGGGTGATCCAAAAAGCGGTATAAGAGGCTGCCCCCCTCCTTATATCCATGAAGCGGCAAAAGCCTAAATATTTTATTATCACGCCATAAATATTCAGATTATAAATTAATTAGAACTCGCTCAAGACCAGAAAAAGTTTTATCGAGGGCTGTTCCAAAAAGCGGTATAAGAGGCCTCCGCCTTATCTACAAGGAGCGGCAAAAGTTAAATATTTTTCTTTATAACGCCTTATATATTCAGATTATAAATTCAATTAGAACTCGTTTCAGACCAGAAATAAGTTTGATCAAGGGCTGATCCAAAAGGCGGTAAAAGAGGCCAACTCCCCCTCTCCTTATATACAATGAGCGACAAAAGTCGAAATATTTTTTAATAACGTCTTAAATATTTAGTTTACAAACTGAATTAGAACTCATTCAAGACCAATAAGTTTAACGAGGGCTGATTCAAAAAGCAGTATAAGAGGCTAATCCCTTCTCCTCATATACAGGGTGCGGCAAAAGTTTAAGAATCGTCCCTAAATATTCAGATTATAAATTAAATTAGAACTCGTTCAAGACTAGAAAGAAGTTTTATGGAGGGCTAATCAAAGACGGGGTATAAGATGCGAATTTCTTCTCCTCGTATACAGGGTGCGGCAAAAAATAAAATACCGTGTATAACACCCTAAATACTCAGATTCTAAATTAAATTAAAACTCGTTTATGACCAAAACGTAAATCAAGGGCCTATCCAAAAAGTGGTATAAGACGCTAACCCCTTCTCCTCAAATACAGGGTGCGGCAAAAGTCTAAACTAACTCCCTACACATTCATATTATACATTAAATTAGGACTCGTTTAAAACTAGAAAGAAGTTTTATGGAGGGCTGATCCACGACGGGGTATACGATGCGAATTTCTTCTCCTCACATACAAGATGCGACAAAAAAACTAAAATATTTTTTATAACGCCCTAAATATTCAGATTATAAATTAAATTAGGACTCGTTTACGACCAGAAACAAGTTTTACCGAGGGTCAATCCAATAAGCAGTATAAGAGGCTAACCCCTTCTCCTCATATACACGATGCAGCAAACGTCTAAATAACTACCTAAATATTCAGAGTATCTAATCGAAGGCTAGTATAAAAAGGGTTATAAAAGACAAATGCCTTCCCCTCATATATCGGGTGCGATAAAATTTAAACATTCTTTTTATGAATGAAATATAAACTCATTTTTAATACTAGAAACTTTAATCGAAGGCCGATCCATGACAGTATTAGATGCTATCCCTTCTCCTTATATACCGGTTACGGCAAAAGTCGAAAAACTTTTACAACGGCGTAAATATTCTATAAATTAAATTAGAACTCGTTCAAGTCTAAAAATTGATGATCAAGAGAAGGTTGGTAAGAACCGATACAAGAGACTAACCCCTTCCCCTCTTATACAGGATGCTGCAAAAGCACACAATAACTATTATAACGATTTTAATATTCACATTATAAATTAAATTACATCTCGTGAGTTATTCGCATACAGGGTGCGACAAAATATCATAATTAATGCCATAAATATTCATGTTTCAAATCTCCTTAACAAACGCTATTTCGATCAGCAGTTCTATAACTTAGTTGTCTGTGAACTCCCATTGCAGTTGAAGAACTTTGAGGTCCTCTTTCCATGAATTGTGATATACACTATGTATACTATTATTTGTCCGTGTTGACCTTTATATAGAATTGTTATTCCGGTTTATAATCTACTGTCGGAAGTTAAACAGTGCTTTCTATGATACATTTAGCGGGTTTACAATTTTTGTTTAGATGACTTCTTCTTCATCTTCATCATAATCCTTTTGCCCTTTACAGAGCATCACAACATGATTTCAATTTTATTTAATTCTTTTATTGGTAACCTTTTCATGCCATATTCGAAAACTAAAACAACAAGAATATACAGAAATCCTAACGTAAAATACTAGAATGCAAATTATAAATTTACGACTTCATATTTACAACTTTTAAAGTAAATATTGATGACCTTTTCTATAACCCTGTAATATTATTTTATTGTATTTTGTTTCCAGTTTTTAGAAGAAGGAGGAAGTTTGAGGTCAGTAATACAAAAAATAACCTTTAATGTCTGTGAAAAGATAAAATATGAAAACTATTTAGTATACTCGTCCTTCTTCATCACTATCTTATCCCATAAGTCCAACTCGCTTTCTTCTCCATGTGTTATTGTATAATGTATACGAACGTGCATTCACACATGCATATTCATCCAAATGCCTACTATTTGACAAAAATTTACATATCATTTCTAAAAACGTAGTTGCTGCAAAAACTGCTTACTCTACAAACGACAATCTGTTGGTAAGTTTTACAATCATGTTTACTGACAACAGAATAAAAAATTAGAGTGTAAATTGTGATATTAGGATCGTACGAAACTACATCTTAAAAGCGACCTACCAAAAGTTACCCTCGAATCAAACAACATTTTTGCAAAATACCAACTGAATCATAAACGACTTCCACGTGCATTAACAAATCGCGAAGGCACTGCTCCGCGAGACCAGATCGAAATTTAGGCCAGCAACTCAAGATTGTTATTTATGTAAGGTCAAAACAACAGCACTTCTACCAACCATCTGTTCCCTAAATTACGCCTCCACCAGAGATCAGCTCGCAATTCTGACACCTCTCAGCAATAAAAAAGGGAATATTTGCTTTGCTTTCGCATTCAGTGCTGCAGCACGAAGACTCCACCCACGACTATTCATCCAATTCTTCGTCTAAAGTACCGTGATTCGAGTCATGGTAAATTCCATTATCCTCGGGATTTCTGCACAAAAGGAAATCAGGTGTCCCCCAGATTCTGTATTGACAGATATCTGAAATCCCGTCCCTTTCTCACGGCCCCTAGCTCATGTGTTTGTAACACCCTCGGATAGAATCGGATTCTACGAATTAGTGACCCAATTTGCTAATAAGAAATGTGCCACGCAGGAAAAGTTGTTGCCCTATCCGCAGCTTTTACAGTTAGAATATACAAAATATAAAAATACATCAAAACCGAAAATAATTCGATTTACTTTGGTTATAATGAACACACACAAATACTTTTAGTAAATTAGAAAAATGATACGATTGAATTTGTGCTATAACGAAGACTATGAATTACGTAAATAATAAATAAAATAATCTTGTTAAAAGCGGAAAATAAAAAGTTTTAATTGCATTTTAACAAACGCGGTTACCATGAATTACACAAATAGGGAACTAAGTTCTTCAGCAATCCATAGTTTTCTTAGAAAAAATATAAGCTATATAAAACAAGATACTAAAAAATATTTACTCTTAACAAAATCGGAAAATAATACTATTGAATTCGGTTAAAACAAACACGGTTAGGCGGTTGGCGAAAGTATACAAATAGCCAACAAAGTTCCTTTTCAATTAGTAGTATTTATCTTTAAAATAAAAGAAATATAAAATCAGGCACAACAACAATATTGTATTTAATACCATTGAAATCGGTTATAACATCCACCGTTAGTCGGTTACCATGAAGTAGTACTCATATTTCCAACTAAGTTCCTCTGCAATTCATACTTTTTATCGTTAGAATACAAGAAATATAAAAATAAATAGTAAGAAATATAAACATAAATAGAAAATAATATTGCGTCTTAATACAATCGGAAAATTACCATTGAATTCGGTTATAACAAACACGCTTACGCGGCTGGCGTAAAGTACACAAAGAGCTACTAAAGTTATTTTGCAATTATTAGTATTTATCTTTAAAACAGAAGAAATATAAAAACGGGTACAAAATATTGTATTTAATACAATCGAAAAAATAATACCATCAAATTCGGTTACAACAAACACGGTTACCGTCAACTACACAGATAGCCAACTAAGTTGCTCTACAATTCATATCCTTTATCGTTAAAATAGAAGAAATATAAAAATAGATAGTAAAAAAAACATTGCATCTTACTACAATCAGAAAATAATACCATTGAATTCGGTTATAACAACCACGCTTAGTTGGCTGACGTAAAGAACACAAAGAGCCACTAAAGTTATTTTGGAATTGTGAGTATTTATCTTTAAAATACAAGAAATATAAAAACGGGTACTAAATATTGTATTTAATACAATCGAAAAATAATACCATCGAATTCGGTTACAACAAACACGATTACCGTGAAGTACACAGATAGCCAACTAAGTTACTCTACAATTCACACTTTTTATCGTTAAAATAGAAGAAATATAAAAATAGATATTAAGAAAAATTTGCATCTTAATACAATCAGAAAATAATACCATTGAATTCGGTTATAACAAACACGCTTAGGCGGCTGACGCAACGAACACAAAGAGCTACTGAAGTTATTTTGGAATTATGAGTATTTATCTTTAAAATAGAAGAAATATAAAAACAGGTACTAAATATTGTATGTATTTAATACAATCGAAAAATAATACCATCGAATTCGGTTACAACAAACGCGGTTACCGTAAAATACACAGATAGCCAACTAAGTTGCTTTACAATTCATAGTCTTTATCGTTAAAATAGAAGAAATATAAAAATAGATAGTAAGAAAACATTGCATCTTAATACAATCAGAAAATAATACCATTGAATTCGGTCACAACAAACACGGTTTCCGTGAAGTACGCAGATAGCCAACTAAGTTGTTGTACAATTCATAATTTTATAGTTTAAATAGAAGAAATATAAAATTGGATACTAGAAAATATCGCACCTTAATACAATCGGTAAATAATACAATTGAATTCGGTTAGAACAAGCACGGTTAGCCGATTGACGTTAAGTACACAAACAGCCACCAAAGTTCATTTGAAATTACTACGATTTATCGTTAAAATGAAGAAATATAAAAACAGAAGCTAAATAATATTGTTTGTATCTTAATACAATCGGATAATAAAACGATTGAATTCGGTTATATCGAACACGGCTACCACCAATTACATAAACAATAAACTACCTTTCTATGCAATCTATAGTTTTTATCGTTAGAACATAAAAAAATATATAATAATTAATCGTATAAAATATACCTACTCCTTATAAAAACGGAAAATAGTATGATTGCGTTATAACAAACACGGTTACCATAAATTACACAAATGTCTAACACATTTTTCAGCAATTCTCTATATTCATCGTTACAATATATAAACAGATAAAATTAGTTGCTAAACAAAACTTCTCCTTAATAAACTAGAATAATGATACAATACAACACGTTTATAACGAACATGGTTACCACGAATTACACAAATAGCAAACTAAGTACTTGTGTAATTCCTAATTCTTATCATTAAACTATGAAATTTAGTAGTAAAAATAAAAACTTGTTCTTTATTAACTAGCAAAATTGTAGGCTGTGATTCGGTTATAACGAATACGATTACCAGGAACATCCAAACAGTTCTTGCGTCATCCATAGTTTTCACATTAGAATATATGAAATGCGTACTACAAAATCTTTTTCGTCTTCCTACATTATTCAGCCTCTATTTGTCCACAAAATATTACGATTGAATTGGATTATAACAAACATGGATACAATGATTACACAAACAATAAGAGTATATTGGCGAAAGTATATACACCAAGCGTGTTGTTATAAATATCTAAGAACATTAGGAAATATAACATATAACGAGCACTGTGGCGATCAATAGATACAACAAACTCTTTATTAATCATTCTCTTCTACAGCCAAAAATAAGTGTAGTATATATTATTTACAATGGATATAACAAATAAATTGTAGGTAACCAACCTTATCATACGTTACTACTTGCAATGTTGGTTTTGACGGGGTTAACAACCATTTTTATAATTTAAAAGTAAATGAATACAAACTTTTTGTAATTGTATCATACTCGGTTGTGAAAATTAAAACAAACTGGTTCAAAAATTTCATTATTTACATACATGGTTTTGAAAGTGACGACAATTTTTTAAAACCCCTTAATTATTTTGAGATTCGATTGTAAAATCAATTCTTCTTCTTAGAGTGCTTTATCTCTTACGAGATGGTAGCGATCTTCTTTCCTGTGCATGTGTTGCGAGTTTAGAGTGCCGCAGACATAGAGGACCTACAGCTTAACTTGGCTTCCGAACCACGGGAAGTGTAAACACTTCTACTCCAGAGAAGTTTTATTAGGCAGGATACCTCTATCGTTTGCCTTGCTTTACGAGGGAGAAGGGCTGTTAAAAAACCGATGTTCCGGTACTAGGAATTGAACCCAGGATCTTCAGCGTAAAAGTCTAACACACTATCCTCTCACCCACGGCCGCTTCGTAAAATCGATATTACACAAAATTTTTAAACTATAAAAAAGTGTCTACATTTATATTTTGAATTTCTTTAAAAATGGAATCAAATTGTTTTAGATTCGGTCTTAAATGTAACAGGCAAGCTTTTTTGAGAATTTTAAATTTATTTACTGGTTCAATTTTAAGTAACATAAATGTTTAAGTTGTTTCTACTATGATATAAACATAAAAATTCATTAAACATTAATAGGACACTTAAGTAAGAGCGCAGTAGCAAATTGTTGTATACCGGAAATGAAAAAGTCTTTGCGTTATTAATGATTTCGGCCTTTCTTGAAATTTCCAGCTGCGGCCAAAATAGAGTTTGCCGTACGTCCGCACGAAAATTTGTGAGATTCCTTTTGATATTTACCTTGATTTAGAAATAACAGCGCATATTTCGCTTAATGCTAATGATTTCCGTTTCAACAGGTTCTGGTGTACATTACTCAGAGCTAGAACACTCCTTAATTTCAAATTCTTCTAGATGCAACGGTTCATTTAAATAAATTAAAAGTACTGAAAGATTAAACCGCATTTTTAGAATAAGTTGTAATTTTGAAATTATCTGGAATAATTTCTAATTACAATGTTATCTATAAGGTTGGGTTTAGGTTCTTGATCAAGCCACACCTCAAAATTTTGTTTTGTAATAAATGGACCGCGAAGAATACAAACATTTTAAAGTTCATTATTACTAAATTGAGCAAACAGTTAAACATCTCAATATACATATTTTTAATAGATATGTAAACTTTTCCAAATAATATACACAGCAAAATTTGCAACTCCCACTTTATATCCCAGTTTAAAAAAATTATTATACAGAACTGCCGAACTTTCGTTAAAACCGGACAAACCGTTTCCAAGGTAATTATGATCGCAAATGCAAACCCATGAACAGGAGCCTCATAGAAACCATTTTCCTGTGGGTTTTCATACGAGCTAATTTTTTATTAGGTAAATCAACCGTTTCAACGCTAATTTACATTAATTTAGCAAGAGATTTGTTACTATAACATGCACACTAAATAAGTGGATCCAATGTTAAAAATATTTTAAAATCCGTTTTGCCATACTCAATGTATAGGTTAGTTGTCCGTAGAAACTTCTTTTCAATGAGAATAGCGCTATAGAATATTGGAGAATATATATGGTCCACGCTAGGTTAGATGCTAATTGAAGGTTGGTGGCAACTATAGTAAATACAAGCAGAAGATTCATTCTGTAACATCGAAGTTGATAATAATTTCGATGAAATATGCTGGAAAATATTCAAGTTCCTATTTGTAATATTTAGTTGAAATAACTTCCTGGTAAAAAAAAATACTTTTTTTGGAGCCACTACTATATACCGAGGGTTTCCATTTACAGCATCTACGAAAAGTTGGTTGAAAAAGTATTAAGAGACAAAGAAAAATATGGGAAAGAGGGAGACCACATTAATCAATGATTATACCAGATCAGCTACTAATTGTTAATAATATAATAATAATAGTAAAGAACTGTTGAAAATGCTGCAAGTGGAATGACTTTACCTATTTATCGATCTATAAATTAGGTTAGTTGCTAATAGAGGGTAGATTTTGATAAAACCTTACGAACAATAGTAAAAAGTGAATTTCTCAATGTCTAAATAAAGTTATTAGCTATTTGCTGATTGTTTTTTATTCCGTTATTAAGGTATACATAAAGTTTAATACCAACTAAAGACTTCGAAAATAGAAAAATGTTTATTTTCCATCTGTTAAAATTACGGAATGGAATAGTTTATTTACCACAAACTAAGCTATGTTAGCTACTATCTGGCAACTGCTTTTAAATAATATCGTTGAAAAATCAAATAGGGAGTTACTTATCAACATATACACATTCAACAACTGTTTAAAATACTCATGGGGGGGGGGGAGCAATTTATATTTGCTCTACGTAAGGTTAGGAGATTCTAAACCTACTTGACAATCAAAAATTAAATATATGTAATAGGGAACTACATACAGTCAATGTAAAAGATAATGTGTATAATATACTACAACTTAAATTGAGTCTTGGCATTGTTCTGATTGAGAATTTTGATAAATCGTGACATTGGGATGGTGTGAATTTTATTCATAAAGTGTGGTAGTTTGCAATAAGGTGAAACAATTCCACTTAATTAGGTCCCCATATGTCCTAAACGTAGGTTGATTTCACCGTATTTTTGTAGAACTGTGCAATTTTTAAAAATCAGTTCCTATAATGTTTTTGACAACCTTTCCACCTTATTTTAATATTGTGTGCCTACTAGTTAAAAGAAACCGCAAGTGGAAAAGTTGCCTAGTAACGTAACAAACGGGGCAATAGAAAAGGCTTATTTTGAGCCACTTTAGTAGCACCGTAAATTAATTGAAAGGGAGGATGGGGGAAGGGAAGAAGAAATTGTCGGAGGCAGAAGAAAAGAAAGAGATGGGAATCAGGAGAAAGAAAAGGAGGAGATGAGAAGGAAGACGAGAGGGGGCATAACGAGGAGATTAGGAGGAGAGGCAGATATAAGGAGGAGAAGGGGTGGGGTAGAAGAGGGAAAGATAATAAGAATGAGGGGGAGGGGGAGAAGATGCAGAGTAGATGGAGGTGGGGAGGAGATGCACAGTAGATGGGGGTGAGGAGGGAGAGATGCAGAGAAGATTAGGGTGAGGAGTGGGAGACGCAGAGAAAGGGGGAGATGCAGAGGATAGGGGCAAACAATGAGGAAGTTCATTTAACAACATCTACACAAGTTAATAGAAAATTGATTACACTAACAAATTCCAAAGTTATTAGAAGGCATCTTTCGACGTCACCAAAGGTTAGGTTTGAAATAATGTTTTGAAAAATATAGAAGAGGTTCAGTTGTCAGCTAACTGATAATTGAAAGTTACCTGCAAACTATCGAACATGCGGGCACGCGGGTCTTCTGAAATCAACGACAGGTTAGCTAGTAATTGACGGCTAACGTTAGTGTGTAGTGCGAAAAATACTAGGAAAGGTTTATGGTGCAAACGTCCAAGAGAAGGTAATAGCAAATAGAAGGTTAACTGCGGTAGAAGCTTTCAAAAATGATAGGAGATATTTTGCCTGTCAAAATGAGGGAGTTCATTTTATCATTTACTCAAGCTTAACTACTCAGTAAAATTTCAGTTAAAAAAGTATGAAAACAAAGCAAATAGTTGCTGATTATAGGTTGCTGTTGGTGAAAAGTACCAGGAAATATTGTTGCAGTTCCTCACGGGAGCTGTATATATTCTTATTCACCCGTTAGTCGGACACCTACACACTTTCGCTTACAACATATCAAGCTTAAAGAACATACCGAACATTAAAAAAAAGATTTTCTATGAATTAATACAGATTTGGGATGAAACTGATAACTTTGTACAGCACGGATCTTGAACACTACTATGAATCATACACAGGTTTCGCATAAAATTGGAAATTTAACCGTGACAAGGAATAAATCCAGAGACGTAGGAAAGGAATAAGATCCATTTATCTCATCCATCAACAGGGTCCGAAATGAACTAGTCGTGTCAATGGGCGACTGCTTAGAAACGTAAGTTGGTGGCAAACGGGGAAAATAAATAAAGTAGCGACCACCAGACCGTCATTCAGAAATCCGCTCCACTAATCTTCCAGAAGACTAATCCTAGTTATACAGAAACAAATCCTAAATTACGATTAGGCCAACTAAAAAACGCTGAAGAGATCCCCGAACCTGTCTCTAATTTCCGTTCAACTCGCGTTCGCGCACCTGTTAATAATAGTTATCAGCCATGTTTACTCTAATCCTAATTTAATATGACAGCTGTGAAATATGGTTATATTTTCTGTAAAAAAACACTCGTTGGTGGTTACGAAAACTAGCGCGTAATCCTGCGCGCTTCATTCCGGTGTGCCGCATTCCTCAGTGTTAAAATACCTTGTGGAAAGTCGAGACAATAAAATTATATGATTCAGCCTGTAGAAGACGTCCCACGCCTGGGCAGAATGCGAGTGCTCGCTCTCGACACTTCTGGTTTCTTCACGAAGAACGAGCAGTCGAGACCACCACCCATGCCAAGAACCTCGCACAAAAACCGAGCGTGAAATATAACTCGTTATAATATTGTAATAATCCGGAGAAGACGTTTAACAACTACAGGTATGGTTCGTGCCAAATTGCACCACCAAGTCCATTTATACCGCCTATTACGGCTCGGGCTAATCCTGAAATAATTAATACGCGGATCGTAAATTATCGGACTAAAGCGATGTGTCATTTTGGAATTAATTAATTGGCACTTATAAATGGCAGAAACCGTGCAGATGTTGATAGATGGGGCTTGGATCGCCAACCACCAAAATTACCATTCATAAAACTATTAACAAACTCGCCTAACGAATGGGAACTTTGATCCATCGCTTATTTAAACAATAACAGATTTATTTAGAAATTTAATTTCAACAAGATGGTGTTCCTCCTCGTCAGCATCAATATTTGTAAGCAAATACATCAAAACCAGGACACGTCTTAATTTCTGTTTGTGATATTACTTTGGAAAGACTTCAAAATACGAAAAAGTACTACTGCGATAGTAGTTGTTCGCTTGTAATAGTATCTTACCTATATTGGCATAATTAACTGGCCCTTATAAACGGCAGAAATCGTGGAGATTTAATAGATGGCGCTTGGTGCACGAGCTACCATAATTCGCATTAATAAAACTATTAAGAAACAGTTAACTAGCAAATAGGCACCTTGATTGCACATTTAAAGAATAATGCAGTAAGCGCTATATTTTCTAGTCTAGTTTCAACAAGATGGTGCTCCTCCATCACTACGCCCTACATTTCCATCAAGAGCTACAGCGGTTCCTACCAATGAAATGTACTAACAAGAGAACTTCAACTAGCCAATCTTCAAACTCCCCTCTCACTTTATATGATTTTTGTGTAATGGAAAACCCTCAGATATTCCCGAAAGAGTAAAAAATATCAATAAATAGCCAATTTAAAAGTATTACAATTACAGTGACTTTGGCCAATATAAAAAGCAGCGTCCAAGTCTGATTTTGCTCTTGTATCAGTAGAAGCTATATCTCAAGTCACAATTAATTGGCATTTAGGAATGGGAGAAACCGTTCACATGGTATGTTGATAGAAGGATCTTAAAAACTCAGCCATGAAGATTATCATTCATGAAACTATTAACATCCGTGGCTTTAATTAACGAATAGACACCACCGCATATGTAATTACATAGTAACCAGCTATCGTTTTAGTTTCAAATTAGATTTCAACAAAACGGTGTTACTCCTCTATTATGCCTTACTGTAGCTGTTGATAAAAAATCAACAGCTACCGTGGCCCTTCTATGGAATATATCAAATAGAGAAGACACAACAACTAGCCAGTTTTCATTCTTCGCTTTCGTTTTATTTGGAAGATTATTACAAATAAATGTAGTGAAAAAATCTCAATCTCGAAAAGTAAACCATAAAACGCCAATTTAGCACTATTACAATTATAGCGATTTTGACGAATTATAAATGCAGCCACCAAGTCCGAATATGATATTGTATGTTCCCTTTACAACCCAGCCATGCAGATTATAATTCACAAAACTATTAACAAGCTCCGACAACTAAGAATAATTCAAGTGATTACAAAAACATTTCAAAAATACTGCATGCGTGCTGGCCAGCTAAATCTCCAGACCTATTTTTTTAGATTGTTTTATGGAGGTTATGAAGCATGTTATGAAAGAGCTAAAACAGTGGCAAAATATTCAAAAATAGCCAATAAAATACATCATATTTGTTAGTACAATCATTTTGATGCAATACAAAAGCAGCCAATTAAAGTGGTCATAATTGTATGTAATTAACTGGATATAGCACCTAACCTACCTATTACTTCGGAATTAATTAACAGACCTTATAAAAGGACAAAGAACTACTAGATGTTGGGTTAATAGGTGTTAAAATAGAATTACATTTGAACAAACCTACTTGTTATCAGTAAATTTACTATGTATTTAGCATTTCCAAGGCAAGTTGACTAGCCAGCTAATCTCCAGACTTCATTCTTTTGAAGTGCTGTTGCGAACATTAAACGAATGAACCAAGACCATTGTGAAAGAGCTGAAGAATGAAATATTTTTAATTCCAAGGGATAAAATTAGAATCAGTTTAAAGATACGGATATCATTTTTTACATATTAGCATCTAACCTAACGCTACTCGTAGTTACTTAGCTCGTGATACAAATAATATTAGTTTAAATTATGTTGTTTCGTAATTTTGAAATTATCCTAAATAGAAGTTCGTTAGTTTGTACGCTTTTAAACAGAACAGAATAAATTACGGTTGCATAAAATTTCGTAATTGTTATTTTCCCGAATGGGTTTAAATTATAAATCATTTGCTTCAACGCGGTTGTTCTGTGCGAAAGAAAAAGCAATACAATGCAACATTTTCACATAACTAGTTACGCATATTCACACGCTTATAAGACACACTTTTTAACGCCACTAACGCCTTGTATAGAATTCCATTAGCTAAAAATAACTTTCAATTTCATGAAATTTAGCAACATTAAATAATGTATATTCACACATTGGTATTCCGTAAATATTATAGAAAAAAACTAAGTTTTTAAATAACAATAGAGGTATGTTACAGCTTTTTGTGCTTGTTAAACAAACTAAATATTTTAAACACCCCCTGTATTTTAGTATATTGAATGTGATGATCTCACAATTGGGAAAAACCTTTCAACTTTAAATTCTAAAAAATATTAACTGAATTGTTAAAAATTCAGAACCTTAATCGAAGATTATGATATACAAAGGTTTAGTAGAATTGAAAAACATTAAATTAATGAACAAATAATAGCCGTAGTATACCAAGCGTATAGAAGAATTAAACTTAAGAAAACACACGACACTTCTGCATTTTCATTATCAATAGTTGGCATTAACTTTTTTCAAAGATTTGTATGTTGGTTGAAAACGACATATTTTAAAGTTGAACAGGAATAACTTCACGCTCGTTAATGACCTTTGAAAAATGAGAATGTATTCGAATTTGGAGAATAAAATAAATATTTTAAAATTCCTGAATGGCATTCTGAAACGAATTGAAAGGCAAGCTTTAAGTTGTAAACAGACAAATTCAACATACGTGTTCAAAAAGCTCTACTTTAAAAGTAAGGCTTAGGGCCCTTCACTCATTTCTGGAATTACACCAAAGTACGAATTTCACAAAAACAGAGCCTTGTATCCGGATTAATAAATAATGATATATAAAATATATATCCCAGAAAACTTATCAATTATGCCCAAATACATCCATATTATAGAACTACATTCAGAAAGACAAACGGCCACTAAACGCCATTAGGGGCTTCTAAAAGTATTAACACTAGCTCTTCGCGGATTTACACCTCATTAAAAATGTAAATTTAGCAACAATAGTGTAAGATATTAATAACTGTTGGGTCAAATCCCAAAGCTAATGCAAAACCGAATTGGCCATAAACGATTTAACCATTAAACGCCATTAAGAATTTTGAGCAAAATGGTCTAAAACCGATGCATTTTAAGTCATTTGTAGAATTACATCTAATTTTACTTGTCACTGTTTGTAAGTTTTAGTCATTGGTAGAATTACAATCATTTTGGAGAATTAGTGTGAGTGAGTTGTAAGATGTATCAAAGTATCCCCAATGTCAAGCGATAAAGCCAGTCATTTTGTACTCACTTTCGGAATTACACACACACACACACACTAAGTATCCACACAATTGTTATGGTGGTTTAAAAAATAATTTATTTATCGTTAAGGTGCTAGCGTAATCGACTTCTTACCCATGTAAGACATTACGCTCAAAATAAAGTCACTTTTTCGTCATATGGAATTACAATCAGTTAAAAAGTGTTAACGCTAGTGGGTTCTAGTCATTTATGAAATTACATTCAATTTAAACAGTCACTTTGGGTTGCTTTTAATTATTTATAGCTTGTTGATTAATTTTCTTAATTTTATTACACCTAGAACATTCACGTAAATAACCTTTTAGTCATTTACCAATTTACACATAATTTAAAATTCTAATCTAATGGTTTTAGTGATTTATAGAATTATTAACTCATTTAAGTGTTAATGTGACTGACGTTTTAGTCGTGTGTGCATACAAAATCAATATAAAAATTTATCTATGGGCATTTATGGAATTGTTATTTAATTTTTTCAAGTGTCACTTTTTAGTTATTCCAGGAATTACAAGCAATTCGAAGTGTTAAAGCTAGTCACTCTGCAGAGATTTACGGAATTACATACAATTTAGTCCTAATAGTGCTGACTTTCCAATAATTTATACAGTTATGTATATTAATTCTAGTAACTTTTAGGTACTTATGGAATTTCTATGACTGTATAATGTCAAGTGTTAACACCAGCGACTTCTTCGTTATCGAAAGAATTACCATGAATTTAATATCTTAAAGCTAGTGAGTTTATAGTTAGTGATGGAATTACACAATTTCAAGTAGTAGTTCTTACAGTTTTCCCATTTTGTTTAATTTAAACCGTTAAAGCTAGTTAATGATGTTCTTGTGTGTTTACGATTATGTAATATAACGAGTCATCTGTGTATACTTTATGGAATTACACGCAATCGTGTTAACGCTAGTGATTTTTTCATTTACGAAACTACACTCAATTGGATGATGCAACGCTAGTGACTTTCTCATTTACGAAACTACACTGAATTTGAAGTAGTAACGCTAGTGACTTTCCCATTCACGAAATTACACTTAATTTGGCGGTGCAATGCTAGTGACTTCCTCATTTACGAAACTAAACTGCATTTGAAGTAGTAACGCTAGTGACTTTCCCATTCAAGAAACTACACTTAATTTGGCGGTACAAAGCTAGTGACTTACTCATTTACGAAACTACACTGAATTTGAAGTTGTAACGCAAGTGACTTTCCCATTCATGAAACTACACTTAATTTGGCGGTGCAACGCTGGTGACTTTCTCATTTACGAAACTACACTGAATTTGAAGTTGTAACGCTAGTGATTTTCTCATTCATGAAACTACACTTAATTTGGCGGTGCAACGCTAGTTACGAAACTACATTGAATTTGAAGTTGGAACGCTAGTGAGTTTCTCATTCACGAAACTACACTTAATTTGGCGGTGCAAAGCTAGAGACTTACTCATTTACGAAACTACATATAATTTGAAGTTGTAACGCTAGTGATTTTCTCATTCATAAAACTACACTTAATTTGGTGGTGCAACACTAGTGACTTACTCATTTACGAAACTACATTGAATTTGAAGTTGTACCGCTAGTGACTTTCTCATTCACGAAACTACACTCAATTTGAAATTGTAACGCTAGTGACTTTCTCATTTAAGAAACTACACTGAATTTGAATTAGTAATATTAGTGACTTTCTCATTTGCGAAACTTCACTCAATTGGATGGTGTAACGCTAGTGACTTTCTCATTTACGAAACTACACTGAATTTGAATTAGTAATACTAGTAATTTCTCATTTGTGAAACTACACTCAATTGGATGGTGTAACGCTAGTGGACTTTCTCATTTACGAAACTACACTAAATTTGAAGATGTAACGCAAGTGACTTTCTCATTCACGAAACTAGACTCAATTTGACGGTGTAACGCTAGTGACTTTCTCATTTAAGAAACTACACTGAATTTGAATTAGTAATACTAGTGAATTTCTCATTTGTGAAACTACACTCAATTGGATGGTGTAACGCTAGTGGACTTTCTCATTTACGAAACTACACTAAATTTGAAGACGTAACGCAAGTGACTTTCTCATTCACGAAACTACACTCAATTTGACGGTGTAACGCTAGTGACTTACTCATTTACGAAACTACACTGAATTTTAAGTAATAACGCTAGTGACTTTCCCATTCATGAAACTACACATAATTTGGCGGAGCAACACTAGTGACTTACTCATTTACGAAACTACACTGAAGTTGAAGTTGTAACGCTAGTGATTTTCTCATTTACTAAATTACACTCGATTTGAAGTGGTAATAGCAGTGCCTGTGTAGTCTTCTATGGAATGACATTCCAGTTAAAATATTGTCTTTCGTGACTTTTAATCATTCACAGTATTGCACACACATCAAGGTATTAACTCCAATCAATTTTGCTGATTTATATTTTTCAAAGTAATTACATTTTTAGAAATTTTTAAATGCATTTGTACAATCTGCTAATGGCAATGTCTTTAGCCATTTAAAAAAAGACACTTAATTAAGGCTAGAGACGTTGTCATATACAAAATTATACACTGAATCTGAAATGTTAACGCTAGTGACTGTGGGCTTTCGTGGAATTACACTCAGTTTAATATGTTAACTCTAGTGACTTTTGTTCATTTATATTTTTTTTTTCGTTACGATTTTAACTTTATTGCTTGTTTATAAATGAACATATTGTAGGTATACCGTAGTTTATTTAATGCAATCTGCTAATGACTTTAGTCACTCAATTAAAGCTAGTGACTTTTTCATGTACACTATTAACTAAATATTAAATATTAACGCTAGTGACTTTTTATCAAATTATACCATAAATAGTTATTTAAAATTTGGAAAGGAATCAATAGCAAATGTATAAGTTTAAATTTAGTTTAGTCAAGGTACAATAAGCGTCGGTGGCTTCACTGCCATAAGGGTCGAACAAAAAAAAAATATTAAAATATAGCAAGAACACCTTTCGAAAAAAAAAAAACATTTAATGCTGGTAAATTTTTATCGGTTTTTGAATATTAATCTAACCAAACACGAGAATTTCTCGACACCAGCTCAAGATATTCAAAACCATCGAAATCCAATTCCGAACTTGACGCAAAAACAAGCTCAAGCCCATACCAAGCCACCAATGAATGCCACGGAATGATGAAGCACCACAGCTGCCCGCGTCCAGAATCTACATATTAAATTTCAAAACCAGTAGCTATTTCCCCTGTCATGTCTACCTCGCCGCTCCCGCGTCACTCCCGCATATTAAATATGTGTGTGCATGGGTGTAAATGCGGCACTTTTTGCAGGACAATTTTGGAAGAAGCGCATTCGGTTACCGGTCACGTTTGACCCGCATGTGTGTAACCGCTCGCGAGCAGTTCGTCCGATTTGGACGATTCATGTTGACGTCTCGTGTTGACGCGGATTATTTTGGGCAAGGGCATTGACAATAATCTCATGCTCGAATGGTCAACAGCGGCGCATTGTTAAGGTGGAGAAGAAGAGGCGAGTGGTCCTCCAAGGCTGGTCCGGCCCGTCCGGCGTCCAACAACCGGGACCGGTTTCTCTGGCCGATTATTTATCTGGCGGTTGTTAGCTGCTCATGATTATAGCTGTTTTTACACGTTTATGTGGTTTGCTCGTTGGATTTTATGGCTCGGCATAAATTAATATTCGGCCGTTATTTTCCTCATCACCGTGTATAAATAATAAGTTAACGCGATTGTCGTCTGGTTCCACACGAAATTATACGCCAGTTTTTTTGGTCCTTTCTTGTACCATCACACGATAATTGTTTCACTTTCCCGCATATCGAATATAATAATGGTAAAATTGTCGATTTTACAATTAAGTAGACCATCCCTGTTTTTAATCCGCTTCAACAAAAAAAAGAGTTTCAAAATGCGAATGTGTGCACTTCGTATCTCATACACTCCTACACCGAACTTAAACAACTGATCCAGATCAATAAACTTAAGTTTGAACTGTTTTCTCGGTATCATTTTTTGCACATCAAAGTACAAAAATCATGTTACGCGCGAGTTTCATTCTAACTTAACCTAAAAAAGTCTTTGCAAAGTAAAAATGTATACTTTTACCAAATTTATGAGAAAACAGTAACAGTCGCAAATATCTAATAGCAAATTTTTAAATTCCAAAAGTGTTGATTAATACCGTACGATTTTGTTTCACACTTTATTGGACTTGCGACACCTTCTGTGAATTTTTGAAAATGATATTGAAAACTACACGCAAAATTGAACAGGTTAAATAATTCCAACAGTAAAATGATCAACGTGTAGCAAATGTGAAAATCACAACAACTTGAATTTTGAAGATTGCTTGCCCACTTTAATTTTCCAAAAGATTTTGATTGATATCATACGATGATAAGCCCATGGATGTCTACAAAAACGATTTTATTTCACACTTTAATTAGAAGACGCCATCTGTGAATTTTTGAAAATGTTATTGAAAACTACACACAAAATTTAACAGGTTAAATAGTTCCAACAGAACAATATTCAACGTGTAGCAAATGTGAAAATAACAAGAACTTGCATTTTGAAGATTATTTGCACACTTTTTAATTTTCCAAAAATGTTTACTAATACCATACGATGATGCGCCCATGGATGTCTACAAAAACGATTTTATTCCACACCTTAATTGGAAATGTGACACCCTCTGTGAATGTTTGAAAATGTTATTGAAAACTACACGCAAAATTTAACACGTTAAATAGTTCCAACAGAAAAATGATCAACATGTAGCAAATGTGCAAATAACAAGAACTTGAGTTTTGAAGATTATTTGCCCACTTTAATTTTCCAAAAAAGTTGATTAATATCATACAATGATGCGCCCACAGATGTCCACAAAAACAATTTTATTCCACACTTTAATGGGAAATGTTACACCTTCTATGAATTTTTTACTTTCCCATACCTTATAGGTATAGGGTAAGTATTGAATTCATGAAAATTTTCGAAATCGAGATTTTAACGGAAATATCCGTTTTGGGTCTCTAGGAACCCAAAAAAGTGGTTTTTAAAAAATGTCCGTCTGTGGGTGGGTATGTACGTACGTACGTATGTATGTGACGCTCCTACAGCCGAAAGTATTGCTCCGATTTTGATGCGCTTTGGAATGCGGGGGTGTATCGAAAATTCATCGAAATAATAAGCTTTTCAAAAAAATCCGAAACCGGAAGCGGAAGTTACGCATGTTTTTTTGGTATCACT
>JABXWE010045450.1:0-11032 GCA_014611495.1 Limonius californicus
GCTAAAAATTACAGTATAATTTCAAAACCTACGATGAAGTAAACATTGTTGTCAAGGATGTATAATTTCAAGTTTATTACGATAACATTTTCACGGGAAACAATGTAATTCTGTTAATTACAAGTATTAATTTAGAAATTACGGTAACTTGAAAATTGTATTACAGTATAATTTCAAGCATATTACCAGAACATTTTTTCGGATAATATTTGTTACACATTACAATACTAATTCATAGCTTACGATTAACTCAAAATTGTATTAACGTATAATTTCACGAATATTACACGAACATTCTTTGGAAATGTTTTATTAGAACCTAAAGTATTATTTCAGAACTTACGAGCAAGTTAAATTTGTTTGCGGAGTGTATAATCTAAAGTATGTAACGAGAACATTTATTCGAGAAAATGCGTAGAGCTATTAATTAGAAGTATTCAGAGCTTACAATTAACTGAAAAATGTTGTTCTTTCAAGCATATCAAGAATTTTCTTTAAAAATGTTTTACTAAAAATCAAACTGGTGTTTCAGAACTTAGAAAATAGTTCCAAAAGTGTATAAATTTTAAGTATATTAGGAGAACATTTTTATGGGATTATATTATAATTAGAAGTATTCATGTAGAGCTTGCGATTAAATTGTATTATAGTATAATTTCAAGTATACGACAAGAACAATATTTGGAAATGTTTTACTAAAAACTACTTCTGAAGGTTTCTGAAAACGCAATATTCGTTTGGTACCGCTTCCAAAGCCTAATCAGAAACACATCACTGATAAAGCATCCTTGAAAAGATTAAACTTGACCTGATAACATAATCAAACACAACTAAACACCCAAAGGAGCAACAATTGCAAGAAACTTCTGAACTTACATAACCCCTAGAAGTCGCTGTCAACAAACTCGTGAAGTTAAATAAGCAATTTGTATTACGATTCGGGATTTAGCCGGGAATTACCCCGTCTAGTGTAGAAAACCGCAGGAGTCAAACTACCTTACGTTCATGCCGCGCGGTCGGGACTCGTCATGAGACGTGGAGGAATTTTCCGATTCCGGGTGGGTAACCGGACCACTATCGGAACAGACTGACAATTTCGCTCATGAAAACCCGTTTCATAGACGCTGAAAAGTGCGCGCGCATTTTGCGATTTTCAGGGCGGGTCAGTGTTTATCATTACTGTTTTAACGCATGTACAATTTGTTCTGATAATGATAATGCCCTGGTATATTGAAAAAGTTCACGTTCTGAATCTGTGAACTATTTGTTGATGTTTTTCTATATTGATGTTTATGTTTAGTTTAAATCCTCAAACAGTTTGCAGGCATAATCCAGACATTCTGTTGAATGCATAATGGCTTGTATAATAATTTAATGCATAATCAATTTCGTGAAATATTCATAACATCAGACTTGTTTTCCTTTTTGCTTGCTAAAAATGGAAATGTAATATTACTAAGAAAATAGATTCATAAAAATGTATGTCTGCCTGTATGTGTATCTGCATAATGGGATTATTTTTGGAACCTAAATACTTTATTACGACTGTCTCCAGACTAAGCTTTTGTCAGGAAGTATATAAGAGGTATAATACTGGTCCAAGGACACTGCCCTGGGGGACACCCGCCTTTATTATTTTAAGTTCAGCGTACTCACTTTCTTGCTTAATTTTGAAGGTGCGATCTGTTAAGTACGAATCCAGGAGCTGAACATATTGGGTTGGTTTCAGTTTCATCAGAAGACCCTCATGCCAAACTTCATCAAATGCTTTGGCGATATCTAAAAATACCGCCGAGCATATTTTCTTTTCCTCGAGGGATTGTTCGGTCACATCTATGATTCGGTGTACTTGATCTACCGTAGAATGTTTACTACGAAACCCAAATTGATGTAGAGGGATGAGTTGTTTTTCATCAATTATTTTCTTCATTCTTTTTAAAAGTATTTTTCAAACAGCTTTGATATTATAGGTAGCAGCGAAATTGGTCTATATGAGCTTACATCATTAACAGGTTTTCCCGGTTTTGGTATCATGATGACTTCAGCTGTTTTCCACAAGACTGGGACATGTTGTAGTCTAAACGCTGCATTTATCAAATATGTAAGTTTCCCAATACCTTTCCTTGGTAGCTGTTTTAATAACTGCCCACCGATCAAATCGGATCCCGGGGTCTTTTTTGGATTGATATTCTCTTTTATTTCTTTAGCTACTTCCTTGGGTGTAGTTAGTGTTATATTCACCATTTCTGCTATTGGTTCTGTTTGACCTTGTATTTCTGCTCGTTCTGCATACGGTTGAAATACGTCTTCCAGGTAAGCTGCAAAGGTGTCCGCTTGCTCTTTGTTGGTCCTTGCCCATGATCCATCACCTTTGCGTATCGGTGAGACGTGTTTTATTCGTCTGTTAATTCTCTTAGTAGTCTTCCAAAGTTCATGGTCAGGGCCTTTGCATTTTAATGAGTAAATCATTGTTGATTCTATAGTAATCATAAAAATGGGGTGTTTCTAAAACACCATTGGTTAAAAACCTACCAGTGAAAGATCATCTTCAACATTACACCTTCTAGTAACCTATTTAGAATCTATCATAACACGCTTACAATTGAACGGGTTTGCTGTATAAGGTTTGGCAATTTAATTCTAGGACTAGCAGAATAAAAGAAATACAATCTAAGTAACACGGAAAATATTATATATTTATTCAAAGTAATTGTCATTAATTTTAATACACAAGCCGCAACACTCTAATAGTTTTTGAAAACAGTCAGCAAAGGCGTTCTAAGCAGTCCATTCTAATTGAGCAGTTACATTTTCTTAATAATTCCTTGTTTCCTTTATAAAAAAGGAAAAACTCTACTGGCGCCAAGGTGAATAGATGAGAGGTGATTGATCTCAACAATGCCATACTTAATGGTAAATAACTTTACAATCAGTGGAGAATGGGCAGGTGCAATCGCACTCGACAAATGTACTGCAATAATCTTCTCTATGCACTAACCACAAATTCTTTATGGATTACACTTTGTTTATTGCAAAACGAAATCAGCATGGGTTCGATTCTGGATTTTTACGTATGAAACTTTGTGAGTCTTGGTAATGATCTAATCCACAGCGTGCTGTGGCGTTTCGTCTCAGGTCGTACTAAAACATCTATGAATCATCTTCATCTCCATTATCCGTTGTCTGTCCAGTTTCGGACATAGGCCCCCTTAAGATTTCTCCACAAATCTCTATTTGTGCAACATTATACCTCTTCAGATCTCCTGTCTTCTTTAAGGAATTTTCCCATCCTTGCTGTGGTCCTCCAATATTCCGTCGTTCTCCCTAGGGTCTCCACCATATTCATTCCTTGCACCATCAGACATTCCTCCTAATTGCGTGACTCACCCAGTTCCACTTTAGATAGAGATGTGATTCTTTCCACGACGTCCTCAACTGTTGTTCTTTCCATAAACCCATTGGTTGGGCCAGATATGGCATAAGTACAAAGACATGCTTAGAAAAATAGGTCCTAAACCTCGCTCAATCAAACATCCAACCTATTGATCTCTTTCTTTAAAGTGATTCCCAACATCTTCCTTTCAATGGTTCTTTGATGTATTCCCATTTTGTTCATTATTTTCTTTGTGAGTATCCACGTTCTGTTCCATATGTTGTGACTGGGGGGATGCAATGGTTATATGTATAACGCTGTCTATTTCTGTTATAGTATTTTCATATCCACATCAAATGTTTTGTTGTACCATACGCCGCCTACCCCAACTTTGTTCTTCTTTCTATTTCCATCTGATTGTCTTTACTCAGTAATTTGCTGATTAACACTAACACTGAGTATGATTCATCACCAATGACAAAACAGTTAACAAAATTCGGATTGTCGTGGGAAGCCAGAACGGAATCTGTGCGCGATGCAACTCTTCTCCGTTTTTGCTCAAACTTAAAACTGTGCGGAAAACTTCGCACACAACCCCGTTTTTCAAGTCTTCATGTAATATTTGTGGAATCGCGTCCTTATTGATGTTCAACGCATCTTCCGTCACCACAATAACTTGTTGCTCTACAACAACTAACACAAAAACGATGTATATCGGAGCGCAGAAACGAATTACTATTTTATATTCGCTTTACCACCCTCTGTTGATAAAACTGTGGAATATTATAAGCTGACGCATTTTTTGGTTAATTTTTGTTTTGTTTTTGCTGCAGCGTCAATTCGAGCATTAAATTCCCAAACTTTGTATATAATATTGCTTAAACATTTAATTGTACAATTTGTGTACATCGAATGCAACACCAGTAATGAAGGAATGATATATTACTTGAAATAATGATCAAAGGTTCAGTCAATGAAGGATATTTAATATTTATTGAAAGTAATCTCCATTAACTTAATGTACACACCGCAACGAATATTTTTAGAAAACGGTCGGCAATCAGTGTAGAATAGGTAGATGCATTGTTATGCGGAAAGAGCCAAGTATAATTTTCTCTAAATGGTGGTCTCAGTCGAGAAATGCACATAATAATCTTCTCGTCTCTTCAACAACAAATATACTATTCACTATTTGTCCTGCAGGCACAAATTCTTTATGGACTACACTCTGTTTATTGCAAAACGTAATCAGCATGCTTTTGATTTTGGATTTTTGCATGCGAAATTCTATGGGGCTTGGTGATGATTTTCCAATGCACTGCGTGCTGTCGCGTTTCGTCTGAGGATCATATTGAAACTCCTATGAGTCATCTCCATCTCCATTAACTGTTGTCTACCCATTTAGGAGCGTAATATTCCTTAAGGTTTTAGGTTAAGCTTTTATCAGTACATGGTACTAACATTGGAAATACAACTAGAAGGATCTGGTCTATGTTGATGACAGATACCGTCATTACTGGTTTTAGGCTAGATCGGTGCCCATCACAATTTCAAGTTACTGACCTTGAATATCAGCCGAATGACTATTGGTATATTATACTTTCATTAATATGACTTCTTTCATAATTTCAATTGCATTTTGATGTATATATTGTATATGTATGTATATTCCGTATCCCTTTTTATGTTTGATGTAATTTATTTATTTTATTTACTTATTATTTTTGGTATAATAAGTACAAATTGAAAGATGTCTTATCTAACATTTCCACTGCACATAGACAATACTAATATGAAAATATATAAATACCTTCCTCTATACACATAATTCCTGTTTAGTATTTCGTTTTTTATAAAATTTGTCATAAAATACGAAACGTTAATATTTAGATTCGTAGTTGGCCGTCACTAGTATTATTTTCAAAATTCAAACTGGTGCTGCCCATTCTGTCAAATTTCTCTGTGTGTTCCATGTGAGACTTAAAGTGAGTTCCCAAAACATCTTCACCGTCTTTATCTATATAAAAGACACACGATTAAAACCAACCGAAATATAACAAAAAAAAAATTTTATTAAATAAAACCAAGAATTTTCTCGAAACTAGTAAAGGTTGATATTCTGTATCCGAACCGCTGCTGTGATAGGCAAACTGATTGTAAGCAGCGACTTCAACATTCTCCGTACATAATATTTCGTATATTCCCGAAAACTCAACACCTACACTTGCACAACAACCACAGTTATCCAAGTCTCAAAGTTCTATTTTACTTTCAAACTTAACATATTTAAACAGTATACTTTGCACAAAGTTCTATGTTGCAACTTTATACTTCGGAAGCTGTAGTTTACAGCTTACTTGAAATACAAAGCCATATTTCTCGTAGAACTGTTTATATTAGATCCATACCAATTTCACTTATGATATGCTTATGTTTATACATTTTAGAGTTAGTAGGGCAACGGAACGTGCTAGTAAATTTTTTATTTTTTCTTCAGTAAGGAACTAGCAGAAATTTTAAAAATGTATTAAACAGATTTTTTATGTTAAATAACTAAATTTGCCAAACATTATGTCTGGAATATGAATTCTAACTAAATTATAGATTAATAAAAGTTTTGCGGGCAAAATAACCGATTTAGAAGCTTCAAAATGAGATGACGGCAACCCGTGCGACGCTTTATAGCAGGGCGAGTTAAGGAATAGATTCCAAGTTCCTAGGTATTTAAGTCAGCCAACGCAACTTGAAAAATTTAAAGTAATGTCCAAGTAGCTTTGGAATGGGGTTGCGTGGGCGGGGCGATCGGGTACGGACGTGTGTATTATTCATCGGATTTCTTCTTAGTTTTGCTATAACAATAACAACGTGGGAACGGGAGTGCCCGCAAAATGCTCCAGGCGAAAGTGATTAGCGAGACTAAAAACAAAACAATTTTGGGTTCAAACAATAGAGTAAAAGTGCGAGGGTATCCACCCGGGGACGGAAGAGAGAAGAACCACTGCCGCCTCTAGAAGGTGCGACATCAACAAGGGGAAAAAACAGCGATCGACACAAACCACAACAACTCTGAGGGGGACGCAGTTAAAAGCTAATTGTCGCAGACCTGAGTAGCCATTGTAGTCCTTTGTAGTCTTTAGCAGTAGTTGGTAGCACTGGTAGTCGAATAGAGCACTAGGAAAAGGGAAGGGCGCGCTTTGACACTTTAATCTCTCTTAATCCAGACTAATTTCATAGAACTTACTCGCCTTTAATTAACGAATTACTTGATTAATTGATTAATTACTTAGCAATGTTTTCATTGGTCATGCAGGTAAACGTGCTGCTACGATTTGTATGGTGGTTTGTGTGGTGTGCGTCGGATAAGTATTTGAAGTGTTGGGCGGCTCGCTGCATCACGAGGGAGACGCTGGGTGCATATTCTAAGAGAACCGGCCGACCATCCTCTACAGCCGGAGTGTGCCATGCGGGCAGAGGACATGCAGATCGGAGGACCGTGCTGCGCGTAGAGTGCATCATTGGAGGGGGGGATATGCAGGGCGCCGGCATGCCTGGGGAGACATGGTAGGTCTGAGCGCGAAGGGGGGGGGAGGTCCAAGGAGAGGTAGGAGAATCGTTGCGCGCTGGCAGAGGAGTCCGCTCAGAAGTCGACTGGGGAGAGACGGGAACGCGAGGAGGAGGAGGCAGTGGGAGGGTGAGAGAGAGGGCAGGGGAGAGGGAGCGAGGCAGGTGCCGGCGGGACGGAGGTGGTTGGAGCAATGGCCAGATGGGAGATGCGAGTGGGGTGAAACTTTGATACCGGGGTTTCTTGGGATCGGGGGCATAGTCGCATAGCGGACAGTGTGAATGGGTTTGCGAGTGAATATTAAGTGAATATTAAGTGGGTTGTTAGTTGTTGGGAAACTGGGAGATGTGCAATCAGTGACCTTGGAACAATACATGGATGTGAACTACGATCAATGTGAACTTTCGGTAACTTTAGAACACTACATAGATGTGAAATGGGAGCACTGTGAAACTTCGATGCCAATTGGGGCCAAATGCATAATCACATAACGGGCAGTTTAAATAAGTTTGGGAGTAAATATTAAGTAGGTTCTTAGTCATTAGGAAACTAAGAAATGTGCAATCAGTAACCTTAGAACAATAGATAGATGTGAAATAAGAACAATGTGAAACTTTGAAACCAAAGTTTATTAGGCTCAAACGCATAATGGCATAACGGTTTCGGCTACGTACTCAACAACCCCATTGACCACTACCCGGAGTTGCAGCAGCGGTGTCTTGCGGTATGCATTGCAGACATGCTGACGTTCTGCGATGCCCAAACGCGATCCCACCCTATCCCGTAAATTCCTTCCCACCTTAATGGCATGGGGTGAGCCTGGCGTATCCAGGATCGACCCTCGAGTCAGCACCATGTCAGATGATGAGGATGTACCTCTTCTTATAATTAAATAGACGAAGATCATGACGACTGCTGTCATTAATGTGACGACAATGAATAGATTTTGTTCTTGTTGAAAGTCAATAAATTTCTAATATGAAATGGATTCTTACTTAAATACGATCTTTTCAATATTTGTCTTGCATATCTTACTTTACTAGACATAGAGTGTGAGCATTTCATCTTGTACAACAGAAGTAAGTAGGCTACACCTCTTGCATGTACTCGCACATGAAATGCAATTTTACATTAAGAGTCCTTTGGACAGGCAAATGTCAACTACTGTTTTGCCAAAACCTAACAAACTTCTGTAGAAAGTTGCTGATTTTTATAGATTCTTGTGATAATAACGATTTTAGGGAGAATGCAAAAGAGCGGCGGACTTAGCAGTACGATGATGTGCACAAAGATACCCGGATAGAAACCTACTATTGCATAACACCTTTGGAAGTCATTTAGTCATCGAACAATTAACATGTAATCCTCACATAAGCCAACGAGCAGTTGCAAGTTACATTTTTTTGAAAATGATTTGCCTCAACTTTTAGAAGACGTTCCTCTTTATGTTACATGGCTTATGTGGTTTCAAAATGACGGAGCACCTGCCCACTTTCCATTTATTCTAAGAAACTACCAAGGTGAAACTTTCCATAACTGATTAATTATTGCAAGAGCGGCAATTCATCCTTAGCGTCCACGTAGTCCGGACTTGACTCCTTTAGATTTCTTATTGTGGGGTAAAGTAAACAAAAGCAACATCTACAAAACTCCTGTAGAAACTAGAGAAGATTTACGTGAAAGAATTATTGAATCATTAACGTCAATCACCCCACACATGCTACCTCGTGGTAGAAATTCTCTTCTGCGGCGGATTGATTTATATGAAGAGCAAGGTGGACGGCAGTTAGAACATTATTACGTTATTAGTAAAGCGTTCTTGTTTCTCTTTTTATTTAATTTTTTTGTTGTTCATTTTATTTTGATTTCAACATTATGTTTATGCTTACTTGGCTTTCTCTGTTTGTTTTGTTTAAATTATGAGAAATAAATAATGCAAATCTGCATCCTGTCTACTAGTAAATAGTTTTATTGTGTTTTCTAAGTATATACAACCTAACTACTTTGAATTTTATTTATTTATACAATGTAAAGTTTACTAAACCGGCGCCGGTAGCTCGGATAGGTTGGCCGTATGCCTTTCACGCAGCTGTCCCGGGTTCGAATCCGGACGCCGAGGTCGGTGGTTTTTTTCTGAGCGATAAAAAACGCTAAAACGGCCCTTCTTCTCGGATAGGAAGTAAAATCGTAGGCCCCGTGTCCAAGTGTTGGACACGTCAAAAGAACCCTCAAACAGGCTAAATTTCCAGGTGTGGTAGGATCGCTCCCTGGCGTCGGTGGTTAGCCATAGTAGCAGAAATAGGCCGACGTTAAATAAAACAAACAAACAAACAAAGTTTACTAAGATAACCACGGAATACAGTATCTACCTGTTACAAGTACACACTGCATATTCCCATCCAACAAACAATGAAAAGTTAATAAAAAAGCAGTTCTGGTGATTTTCACTTTTTGGTGTAAGATAGTTACACACTCAGTGTTACATATTTAGTCAGTTTCATAACTGTTTGAAGCATATTACCAATGAGATGTAATAAAAACGTTGTCGATGTGTATCGGTTGTTTGTAAATATAAGAGGATATCAAAAAAGTGTTAAATATTTAAAGTAAATATAGTATGTTCAAGACTTTCCGACTTGTTTTTGATTGTGCAGTTGCTAAGGTACGTCCACGCAGTACGTCGCTTAAGTTGCATTAATCAGCTTGAAATTTGCAGGTGATTTACATGCACGTCGGTACTACTTATGTAACCAGTGGCGCTGCCTTAGTTTCAAAATTTCTCGTGGAGTATGTCAAATCAGATCAAAACATCCTCCAAGTTAGAACTGCAAGGTCTTTCGATACTTTTTATCTAGAAATAATAGTCCAAGAAAACTATATCGAGCATTTCGACAGTAACAAAAAAACAAGCCAACGAAAGGTGGCAGGTTGTTGCACCACGACGCAAGATCACAAAATTCGAACCAGCACAATTAGGAGGTTTTCGGCTATCCGCCCCACAGACTGGTCCAGTGATTCAAAAACTATTTAAAGCGCGGCCCCTTTTTGGGAAAAAAATTTCTCACGACGGCCCTCTTGTAATACTGAATATTATTCAGATTCAGCCACGAACAAAATTAACGGATTTATAAAAAACTTGGGTACAGGTCGACTTCAGTTGGATAAAAGAAGTTTTATTCCTTCCAGAGCGTTCAAGAACTCATGGAAGACTTAGTTAAGGATGATAATATGATAAATTCTGAGCATGTTCTTGCAGATATGCAAGTTAATTTGCACAATTTAATGGATTGTGTTTTTCATGAAGGTATTTTATTACCTCAAAATGATGACCCAATTTACAAATTATATCGCTTGCAATTTCAGGGTTCTCCTTTACTCCATTTAATTGTTCAATTTCTGAGCTCATTGACTGTTTCCCCAAAGAAATTCAAAACAGTTATGAAAATCAAAGATGAATACTGAATCCTTTTTTAGACAATTCCGTTGAATAAATTGAAATTTCGTCAAACATGAAAGAACAACTTATTGAAATATCTAGTAATGGTATGTTGAGGCTAGATCAATTTCGGAATGATATTATAGTGTGCGTATCGAATACGGAGCCCAGATTTGAAAAGCTAGGGACCTCGATGGGGCAGTGCGAACAAGCGCTGTCAGTCGGGGTCACAGTGAAATGCTGCTCAATGGGCTGCGGGGTCAAACCCCGGCTGATGCGACTCTATTTCACTTAGTTAAGTTTAAGGGCGCATGTTGCATGAATGGCCAGTATGTAAGGGCCCCCGAATCCCCCTGAAGTAATGCGAAAGCGGTTCGGGGGGGACGGTAGTGCGCATATCGAAGAAGATGTGGAAAGCTTATTGTATCTCTTACTGTTTGAGACAACCATGTAGATATCATAGAATTTCGGACACCTGCATAAGGGTTTTAAAATGTATAAGATAAAAAACAGTTTGTCGTAAATAATAGTTTCCATTCTACAGATATGTTTTTCAAGTTCAATATGAGTTTTTAAACGGACATAAAATAGAGTTAATCTAGTCTTATCTACACTCCCATTCCATGAAGACCAGCATACAAGGGCCAGTACTTTTAATCTT
>JABXWE010045451.1:0-14715 GCA_014611495.1 Limonius californicus
TCATATGCGAAACTCGAAATTGACGCGATAACTTTCGTGTTGAAGTCCCAACCCTGTCTTTAGCTCTTTCTACCAATCTCCTAACGGAAGCATGAGGTAAAACTCGTGGACGTCCAGTTTTTGGTAAATTTATACAGAGAATACCTTGTTAGCACTCGCGAATTGTTTGATAAATAGTCGAAATCGAAACATTCTGGTCTCTGAACATATTCACAATATCACGTTTACGCATCCGTCCAACCAACGCATATATATTCTTACTAATATCTAACTTGTGGGACATGTTACCAGAAGTTATTTAGAGAAGGTGATACGCTACACTAAATGTCAATTAATACACCTTGTTTTGTTCTACAGACGACTAGATATAAAACTGTTTTCGGTTCATGTGCTACTGTTGATATTTTTCCAAAAACTTTTGTTACATACGTTATTTGCAAATATCCAAATACAAGGTACATTAATAATACCAAATATTTTTTTATTAAACAGTTACAATACGAATAATAATAAACAGTAGCCTTGTCTTCATTATCGCATTTAACACTGCCTGTATTTAATAATCTTTGTCGTAATCGTTTGAAAGCCAACACACTGGGATGTCTTCGGTTTGGGAAACGTTCAGCGTTTAATTTTTCTAAATTATAAGGTGTTACGTCGCAACTAGTCTAAAGGACTAACCAGCAATTTTGATCTAACTTAAATTAACTAAATGGGTACGTTAAGAACCCAACCGCTTGTATCCTCTCAGTTCTGTATTGCAAAACTTTTTTGTATGTTATTCTGCTGTTTTCACTGACACTTTCTTTACACTAGCTCAAATGGTTTGGTCCTCTTGAGCCTTCTCACTAGATCTGTAAACTCGTTAATAAACAATTTTTTTGACACACCATACCTACCACTTCATCTTTTGAAAAATTCATATTACACTTGAATAACTACATTTTTAACCAAAATCCAATAACACAACAAAAATGCTAGTTTGTTGATAGTTAGCCATTGTTTTAATGAAAGCTTTATGATTCGTTGTTTTTTTTTGTTTAATTTAACTTTTGTTCTAAAAATCGCGGTATAACATACAAATATCTATTTGTAGTTTAAAATGAGGCGACCGTTGGCTAGAAGTCAGCGCGTTGGATTTCTGCAGGTCTGGGGTTCGATTCCCAATATCAGAACATCAGAATTTTAATGGCCGTTCTTCTTCGCAAAGCAATGGCAAATCAGCGAGGTATTCTGTCTAGTACATCTTCTCTAGAGTGTTTGCACTGCCCGTGGTCCGGAGCCCAAGCGCAACATGCTTGTTACGTGGAAATACAAA
This sequence comes from Limonius californicus, assembly GCA_014611495.1. Taxonomy (NCBI): domain Eukaryota; kingdom Metazoa; phylum Arthropoda; class Insecta; order Coleoptera; family Elateridae; genus Limonius; species Limonius californicus. Next base: position 1,319 of record JABXWE010045451.1, read on the forward strand.
ATATTTATGATGTCAGAGGATAATCATTATTACCTTGCAGTCGCTGTATACAAACAGATAATATTGACCTTCATTAGCTAACAGGAATTCGTTTAACTGTCAGACAAATAATTAATTATTTAGTGATATTATAGCATATTTTCTGCTTACTAGAATAAAATACCTTTAATGTAGAGGTAAAGTCTTATCACTTTGATTTTCATGTACAGTACAGTAAAAAATAGCACTCCCAGAGATTTCAGGAACTGAAAACAACGATTTTTGAAACACTTATTAACAAGCTTTTGTAAAAATGGCTTATCAAGAAAAATTAAACTGCCACTTTCAAGTGTTTCACTGTAGCTTATTTCACCAAGGGATCTAATGCTAAAATTTACAAATATTACATCGATTAGTAATACGACACACATACTTCACATGCAGCAAAATTTTAAAAATTGATTATTTTAGTTTCTGGAATGTCCGAAACAAGTATTTCTCGTAAAGTTTAAGTTTTCAAGTAAAATCGATCCTTATAAGGAAATATATAAGCGTATAATAAAAATTATATTCCACTGTAAAATATCAATTTATACGGAATTAAGCACATAAGAGGCACACAAACCAATAATGTCCTCATGTTTCTGACAATTCACTTTATTTCAGCTTCAACGTCAAGTGCAGTTAATGAAAGATTTCCGACGGTTCATGGTTGTTTTATTGAAACTAATTTAAAATTGTCTAGCGTTATCGGAGAGCGAAATCAGAAGTATGTTCTTTATAAAGGCAGCAGTTGCGATAGAAACGCAAAGGCAGCTTCGTTAAAATTACCTTTTCCCGTTTTTCATTTAGGCATATACGCTTGGAAAAATAATTAAGCAAGTGCATGCATCCATAGTTTCTTCTATATCTGTACATTAGTTGTGTATTCTTAACCCTGTGCTGATCGAAGTCAAATCTAAACATTCCCCATTACATAAGGCGCATATATATCTATATTCTGTGTCGGACGAACACAATTTTCGATTTTAATAAGAAAATTCGCGCTGCAATATGTGCGTGGATTATTGTTTCGGTGGTTTACTAGCAAACCAACTTCATGGGAACGACGATAATTTAATCGAACAAATAAATATACGCGTGATACCTAAGTTAGTACTTACGCGAATTTACAAAGTGCGTCACTTACATGTTGACTATTACGTATCTGTTAGTATAATTATGGTAGTGAAATACTCGCTAATACGGATTTCCATTATGGCGCCTCAATTCTGTTAAATCGAAAATCACCGGCGGTAACGTTCTCATTGCGAAGGTAGGATTTAATACCCTTTAAATAATAAACTAAATTGATGTATCACAAGGTAGAAGGTACTATTTGAAGATTTGTAGGAGGAGGGGGGGGGGAGAGGTGAATTTTAAAATTCAATCTCTAGCAGTTTTAAACTTCCACCTTGATATACAAATTGATGTGCTTTTTGTTTAAATAAAATTTACTTAAAATCGATAATTATTGGGACTGGCTAGTTTAAAATGAAAGCACTGTATACACTAGTTTCATTCCCTATTTATGAAAAATAAGTACCTTTGCATCTGTAAAAATGTACTTCTTCGACACCTTAAAAATTAGAAAATTCCATAAATGTTATTATTCGCACCCTGTCTAGGAAAAGTATGTTAACATTACCCCCATGGACAGTTTAGCTGTTAAAAGTAGTAATTTGGATATTTTTCGCATACTATAGAGTACAATTTTGCTACTCCCAAGAGCAATTTTTCCTTTAAAATGCACATCCCAACTCTTAAAACGGAACAATACTAATAATATTTTACACTGTATTCAAAAAAATATAGGAGTATTATTTTTCACTTGCCGTCACGGATGATATAGAAAGATTTATATAAATAAATAGTATTTTTCGCTCCATATTCAGCAAAATTATGATAATACACTTCCGGCATCTGAAGAATGAGAATTTGGATGATCTAGTAAAGAAGAGACGGAGTGGGCTAAAGGTCAGCGCGTTAGACTTCTACGTTGAAGGTTTGAGGTTGAATGGCCAGTATCGGCACATCGGATTTTTAACGGCCGTAGCAAAGCAATGACCAACCAGCGAGGTATTATGCCTAGTAAATTTTCTGTGCAGTAGAAGCGTTAGCTGTAGGTCCTTCATGATTATGGTACTTTAAAAGGGTCTATATCACAACGTCGACCGTGATCACAAGGTCGAATAGTTTACAGTTATCACAACGTCGACCGATGTTGATCACAACGTCGACCGTTATCATAATGTCGACCGCGATCTTGTTATCGTCGATCAGTATTAATTTTCACGGTCTCAATAATGTTAGTTATCTGAAAATATTGAGATAATAATAATTATTTTTTAATTATCAGTTAACTATTTTAATATAATGAAATTAACCTATAATTAAAAAATAATTATTATTATCTCAATATTTTCAGATAACTAACATTATTGAGACCGTGAAAATTAATATTGATCGACGATAACAAGATCGCGGTCGACTTTGTGATCGCGGTCGACGTTGTGATCAATCGACGTTGTAATTCAGGTTCCCTTTAAAACGCGCAACACAGGCATATGAGACAAGATCACTATATCTTGTAAAAGACAAAACACTGCAGAAGGTTAAACAGAAAACCGATTAGAGGAATATAAAAACATATAAATGTATAGAATTGTTTTTAGAATAACAAAACGAGAGGAATGAATGGAAATTTCTATCGATATTATTTTTCGCATCCTATTCGAGAAAATTGTGTTTGATCTGCTATCCCTTAAAATGCATTTCCCCAACAACTAAAAATGAACGTTTGGATGTTCTACTAAAACAGAAAACCAACCAGAGGCATACAAAGACGGTTTTTTAATATAGTAAAAAAGAAGTTCGTTGACGTTCAGGGGTCTCATAGTGGGATAGATTGAATAAAATATCATAAAACCAAGTCGATTCCCACAAAATTTAATATTTGAACGTAGAAAATTGTAAACGTTTTCGGATTACTTATAATCCATCTTCAGACTACAAACATTACAAAAACTAACATGTCTCATCAGTGGCGAAAAATTGTAATTTATTTCTGCTCTCATGTCACCCCTCATTTGGGGTTATCTCAAATTTAAATATGAGTTCTAATATGTTCTTTTGACATTTAATGTAATTATATAATTTATATTTTGACCTGCCGACGTTGCGGCTGTATGTTTCTTTTAGAAGCTTAAGTTTGTGTTTTTTGTAATTTTTGTAGTTTGAAGATGGCTTATAGATAATCCGAAAACGTTTACAATTTTCTAAGTTCATATATTAAATTTTGTGGGAATCTACGTTGGTTTTATTATATTTTATGTAAAAAACAAGTAGAGAAACAATTTACAGGATATATACATATCTCTACGCAGCTTATTTTTTATTTTATTAAATAAACTACTAAATAAAGCGTGGATTGTAGCTTGCGGGTTCAAGTAGTACTTATTAAGAGTTTTGAAATGTCAAATTTGTAATTAAGGAGATTTTAACTGGAACATAATCTGAAAGAGAAGCAATTTCTTCTCAAGTTTTAAAACATAGATTCCTATTGAAGAAAATGATAAAAATGTTAACATTTCAGGAGAAAGATGCCTAAAATCATTACTCTTAAAAATAAACATATGTAAACAACGCATTATTGTTATTTCTTCTTCTACACATCAGCGAATAAACGAAGTTAAACATAATAGCAACAAATAAATCCGAAAATAAAAACATATAGTCTTCGGCATCCTATGCGAAGCTCTTCACTTCCCGACCCTTAAACCGAATTAACGCTTTGGTTGTTTATGACTGCTTTAATCTAGAAAGGCCCTTGAATTGTTAATTAAACTAGAATCCTGTGTTCGTCTGACTAAAGCAAGTGTCTGGATGCCTTATGAAGTTGTTACATGTTAGCTGACAACCGCCAGGAACGGATTTTTCAGCTGTTAACAAAAACTCTTTTCATGTTACACTCGTTAATGTTTTAACGAACAAAAACGCGGAGCCGAAATCAAACAGAGATAAATTTTAAACAAGTTGTTTAATAAATAACAATCATAACTTGAGCTCGTTGCATTTGGGAATTACAACCCTCATATTGTATAATCAAATAAACATTCATCACCCAATAACTAGCAGCGTTAACTTTGCTGCTTGATGCTGAAACATTTACAGCGACGACAGTTTAATGCGGGAGCGTGTGCCCAACAGGCTCGATTTTAGCAAAAAACACAAATTCAAAGAAATTGCTCTTTGAAATGTGAAATTAAAGTCAGCGAAACGAACAAATTTGAACAATTTCCAAGTCTGCACTTAAAGGCGCGTTTATTTATATTTGTTTTGCTGAAAACTCGTATTTAAAGCGGAAACAAATTATACATTCAGTTTGAAACATTTTGCTCGGATGAACACGTCTTAGTTGGATCCAATCCGGAGACGAGGTGCATTTTTATTCGGAACTGCTTCGGAATAATTGTTTCTCTTCTGCTGCAGAAACGGGTGAAAAACGAAAGAAATTAAGCTCCGGAATGAGATAAGTTTCACTTTTCTTGATTTTTACAGCATTCGGGCAATTTATCACGACGAGCACCGCTCTTGGTGCTTTAAACTTGCGTCTATATAATTTAATTATTTTTTGCTTTGTTTACATTTCGGATATTTTATGAAGTAGTTTTAATTAAAGTTCTCCAAGTTGCGGCGAGATTAAAAGTTTCGGCAAATTTATTTTAAATGGAAACACAGCGGGAAATTGGAAAATAAAGATTTTCTTGCGAAGAAAAACAACCTATGTTGCGGGTATAATGAATACGCTTAATATTCACATAGCGTGTGCTAAGTGACCTTTTTTGAGATATAAATTAGAAATATGACGTTTATTGAGGAAAGCAAAATATAAAACACAAAAGACTAGAAAATTGGACTGAATTTCCGATCATATCACACAAACCCATTGAAAAGCTACTGGTTATTAAATACACATCATTAAACTATAGCATAGTCCCGACGTAGATCTTAGCTACGACTTAGCAACGTGTATGAATAATAATTGGGTCTTAAATCTACACACCCGAATTCAGTTTGTGCCAGAGCTCTGCGATTGTCGCGAAGCCACATATCAGAGTTGGCAACCAGTGATTAATTCTCTTTGTTCAACTACATCTCTTGCTTTGCTGGATTTTAATTACTTAATTAAATGTGTGGTTTTCGAGTGGAAGTTCTCTTTAGGCAAATATCAGTTGGTTGTTATCCGAGTTTACCTGTTTAATGCGTAATTAGCCAAATTAATTATGGAGAATTGGAGATTTAGAAAACATTATATAACTTAAATTAAAGCATCTGATAAAGCACTTACTTGCATACCACGTAAGGAAAATCTTACCTGCAATCATAGCTCTGTGGTTGATCTCCTTTTAGGTAGTATTCTGAGGTTGTTCTTGTTTCTACAACTTCGATAAGCGAAAAAGAAAACGAGTATGATACGAGGTCTGATCAAAATGTATCCAGAATGGATTTATTTAAAAAGCAATTACAAGATTTATGAGATTAATATTTAATCGCCTTCAAAGTAATCCCCTTCCGAAACCACACACTTAATCCGGCGTTGCTGCCATTGATCGAAACATTTTTTAAATTCTTCTTCTGGAATAGCTAGCAGCTGCTTCGTCGTGTTCTGCTGTATCTCCTCGATGTTTTGAAATCTTTTTCCTTTTAAATGGAATTTTATTTTCGGGAATATAAAAAAATCGCTGGGAGTATGGTCTGGCGAATAGGGTGGCTGACGGACCTGTGGAATACGGTGTTTAGCAAGAAACTGCTGCACAAGTTGCAATGCATGGGCAGGGGCACTGACATGATGCAATTGCCACTCGCCATTCTCATGCAAGTCTGGCCTTTTCCGACGAACTGCGTCCCTCAAATGTCGCAGAACTTGGCAGTAATACTCCTTGTTGATTGTCTGGCCTGATGGAGCGTATTCATGTTGCACAATTCCCTAGTAATCGAAAAAAACAGTCAGCATCGGCTTAACATTGCTGCCGCTTTGTCGTAGGTCTGGGAGACTTTGGGTTCTTCACCTGTGAAGATTGAGCCTTAGTTTCGGGATCATACCCATAAACCCACGTTTAGTCGCCAGTTACGATTGTTTTTACAAAGTTTTCGTCGTTTCTGACGCGCTGAAGCAACTCAGTAGCAGCTGAACCACGGGCATGTTTTTGCTCAGCTGTGAGGAGTTTTGGTACAAATTTGGCTGAGACGTGTCTCATACCCTAATAGTTCGTAAGAATTGATTGAACTGAACCGAAACTAACGTATAGGTCTGAAGATAACTCACGAATAGTCTCATTCGGCGATTTTCCCGCATAGTTGTGCGCACAGCTTCAAATTTTTTTCAGATTTGCTGGTTGTAGGTCTTCCAGAACGCGGATCACTCTCAGCACTTTTACGACCATTTTTAAAGCGTTTATACCACTCGTAAACTTGTGCACGGCTCATACAATCTTCCCCATAGACTTTCTGTAACTTTAAATATGTATTTTTGCAAGTGTGTTCAAGTTTTTGACAAAATCTGATGCAAATTCGTTGATCACTTCCTTCAGACATGATAAATGCGCCAAACAGTTACACATATGTCACTAAAAAACATTACTGTGAAACAACCGACTGAGCAAGACCAATGTGATTCACAGCACATGTGCAATAGATGCCGAGGTAACTTTGTGCAAAACCACATCCCTCAGTGTTCAGTCATTTCAAACTTATGAAACCATTCTGGATACATTTTGATCAGACCTCGTATATTCAACACTGATAAGCAAGAGATTTAAAGAAAAATAACATATGGAAAAAAAACTTAATTAGTGATTCAGAAACAACATAGGACATAAAAGGACAGGATGTAGAAAAATATAGAAAACGCGGTCGGGAATCTACGTATAAGGAAGAAGCAGAGCATGTCAGGAATAGATGAAAGTGTAGCGGCACAGATAAAGACGTAACTTAAAAGCAAATTCATAAACAGTTATGATAAATAAGTAGTAGAAGAGAAGAACAAAAAGAAAAAGAATGAGTTGATAACTATAATCAGCAAAACACGAACTTACAAAAGGATATTGCGATATGAAAGTATTGCAGAGTTATGAGAGATCGAAAAGCCAAGAAAAAAGTGAGAGATGCACATATGTAAGTACTGTGAGAAATAAAAGAAGGTATAAACAGGAAGGAACACAAAGGAAGAAATATAAAAGGAAATAGATGTAGAGTGGTAGGGCAATAGGTAAATCCCAAAAAGGGAGAAAAAGTAGTTGGCATTTGAAAAAGGAGAAAAATATGGAATATTGGCGAGAAGTACAAGGAAGGAAAATCACTGAAAAAAAAGACAAGCAATGGGTCAGAAACTACCATAATGGTTATCAAAAAATAGGAATAAATAAAAGTATGCCATGGAATAGAGAGAGAGAGAGAGAGAGAGTGAGAGCTGAATAATAGCGAACAACAAAGAAAATGAATGGTTAAGATTAGGCTGTAGAGAGACGAAGAAAGGCGGGCGACCATAATGAAAATTAGGAAGGAGATTCGGATACTATAAAAGGTGGTAGAAAATGATTAAGATTATAAGGTGGGGAATGAAGACCTTAATGCGAAACAGAGAAGCGATCATAGAGTAGCAAAGGTTGGGAAGAGAACGGTATACCATAAATGAAAGTAAAAGAAAGCGCAACGAAATAATATTAAGAAAAGTGGCGAATTGCGATAAATGTAAAAGCGGTGATTATGAAATATCGACAAAAAAGAAGAAACGACAGTGACACACACGATGATGAAGAGACGGACGACAGCTAACTAAAGTAGTCTATCTTACAAAATGATTCAGAAAAACAAATACCACATCCATGTAAAAAGGGAGCTTCACAGAAGATTCAAAACATAAACTGTAGACAAAAAACTATTCGTAGGGGAAGAGGATTCTGGGGGAGGGGGTCGGATATTAACATTTATGGTACATCGAGAGATAACATAATAGGAGATCAATGTATTTGAAAGATAGCAATAGAAGAATGCGAAACCAAGTGATACTGGGGAAGCAGGGTAACGAGGGTGGGGAGAAACAGATAATCGAGAAGCTAGAGTACAGCAGAAGGGATGAAGTGATAGGGACGGGACAGGAAAGAGAAAGAAATGAAATAGCATACAGATAGAAGGATGTTTAGAGATGAATGAAAGAGAAGTGGGGGAAGTCATGGAGAGGAACAGATACGGAATTGAGGATTAATGTTGTGGAGGGGAGAATAATGAATCAGAACTGAGATTTAAAAAAGGGTGGGGAGACAATTACATCTGAAAAAAACTGGAATGTAACCTAGGGTGTGAAGAAAAGGGTAAGCTAGAAATAAAGTAAGGGTGTGAGGGGAGACATGGGGGCGGGAGTAAACTTCACTATACGAATAACATCATTGGTATTGTGGAGTACCTCATCCCTCATACGATTAATAAATTAACTTGTTATTTGAATAAAATTAATTCAATTATATACATTTCATATGAACTACAATCATTCACAGGAATTCGAGAAAGTTAATGTGTATACAACCTCAAATAAGTTTTTAACGAATAATTTACTATTTATTCCAATAATTCAATATTTATTCTAATGTCGATATGTATGTTTTTTAAACTCCCAGGAATAATTTTCGATCTGCCCTGTTTAAAGAACAATAAGTAAATGTTTTGTACTTAATGTCGATATATCCATATTATTCATGTGTTTTAATTAATGATATTCGTAATTCAATACCAACTTTCTAATATCGAACACTTCTAATGGATATTAATTGTAAGGGATGAAAAATAGTTAAAGAAAACAATAATGGTAATGGAGACTAACGGAGATGGGGAGAGAAGAGTATAAGAAATTTGATTAAAGAGAGGGGCGGACGAAACAGAATATGAAATGTAGAGTAATAAGGGTGGTGGGAGAATCATAGCTCAATATTAATATAAAAAAGGGGGTAAAAAGATAGAGAAGGACGGCAAATAGGTGACAGAGAGAGAGAGAGAGAGAGAGAAAGATATCATCATGATAGGATATTTATGGCTGACCTTCCTACTACAAGACTTACAACAACGGCCACATTTGCGGATGATACCGCAATACTTGCTTCACATGTCTACCCCGCTGCAGCATCTAGAAACCTACAAACTAACCTAAACAAAATCCATGATTGGCTCAGGAAGTGGAGGATCAAGGTAAACGAGGCCAAATCAAACCATATCACATTTACCTTGAGAAAAGAGACATGCCCGCCAGTTACCTTAAACGGACAACCAATACCGCAGACCGATGATGTGAAATATGTCGGTATACATCTAGACAAGATTAACATGGAGAAAGCACATCTTTACTAAGAGGAAGCAACTAGGGTTGAAGCTTAACAAATTGTATTGGTTGATGGGAAGGAAATCCCAACTCTCAATAGGAAACAAAATCCTAATTTATAAGTCGATACTCAAGCCGGTTTGGACTTATGGGCTCCAACTCTGGGGATCTGCGGCGAACTCAAACCTCGAAATTCTGCAAAGGATCCAGAACAAGGTGTTAAGAATTATAGCCGGTGCTCCATATTATGTGCCAAACTATGTCATACATAGAGACCTCCAAATTCCTACCATCCAAGAAGAAATCAAAAGTGTGAGTGTAAAATATCGTGCCAGTTTAACACACCATTCTAATATTCTAGCCACACAACTATTAGTGGATATGGGTGTCAGACGAAGGTTAAAGCGTTTCAAGTCCTCAGATTTAATGGCCAGATTTGACTAGTGTTGTGTTTGCAATTTATCACTGTTAGTCTCAACAAATAAGCATGTAGTTATGTTAGTTTTAGTAAAGAAGGTGTTTCACTGGAAACATCTTCACATGTCATTATAGTAAGCAGTCATACCAATTACTTATTGTCTAACTAGACAGATTGTAAGATAATAAAGTTATAAAAAAAAATCATGATAGGAGCGGGGAGAAGTGATGAAATCCTCTAGTTGTCGTGATTCTGTTATATGTGGTAAGAAGATGGATCGCATACGGGGGGGGGGGTACCTGTGACAGGTGGTTGAATATGGGGATTGAAAGGAGAGGATATTGTTAAATACAGCAATGAATCTTACAAAACTATTCAATTTTTAATATTAGTAATTTGCTTTGGATCTAAAGGTACCGATTTATGATTCTGGGAACAGTTAGGTTAGGATGTATGTGTTCACTGAAAGGTTTGTTACTTTGTTGTGGCGTAAATGATACATTTTAGGAATACGGATAAATACCTGCAGATGATATGTATTTGACTTGCAAATTTGTTCGTGTGGTAATTTGGGATCGCCCCGAGCTTTAAGTTCAGCCTTCAAATTAGATTTAATATTTTCAGAAGAAATCCAATTTGTACATTAGACAGCTTTATTAAAATCTGGAAATTTTAATAGCTTGGATTTCATTTTTACTTTTATTAAAAAGAAGCGTTTAATATATTCCTCTGTTATTCTTTCATTATTTTACATAACGCAATTTTGGAATGTCCAACGAAAATCGCATTTCCGCCCCCCGGAAACCGTCGAACCGACTTTGAGCCGATCTAAAGTTTGAACCTCCTTTGATATTGGATAATTTTGTAGAATACACATTAATTCTGGGCTTCAAACAATATCGACGCTTTCCACGAGCTTTCTTGGGCCAGCAGTAAGTAATTGCTTTTCACAGCGACGCAAGTTCAATTTTGATAAATTAATGAAATGTTCCCTGTTGTCAGTATAGCGCGGCGTTACCTTGTTCATTGCTTCTACCAGGTGTTGTCATATTTTATTAGTTAGAAGCACCACCTGCTATGTATCGTTAATAACATCAATACTCCCGCTGAGCGCGATGAGCTGAAAGTAAAATACGGAATAAAAAACATGACGAGGAGGAGGAGGATGATGGAGGACGGCCAACTTTCGTTGTTTGTGCGTATGTTAGCGTTCAACATGACATGTGCGTACCGTATTCACAACGGCGTCATAAATAACAAACATGCCCACAACTCCGCTGGGATTTGCGTGATATAGAACTTGTCAATTGATACAAATGTTCCGCAAACTCGAACATCTCAGATTTCTATAATCCTGTACACAAATTTCCACGATAATACTAACATGCTAACCCAACAAGTCGATTTTTTTCTGGTTCCAAACACGCGACAAGTTAAGATGTTCTGGTTTTAAATTGACGACTGCTAACATTTGCCTAAATTTTAATTATAATGCCCTTTCTTTTGTAAAATATTGGGTTGGTACATTTTGAGAAGCTGGAATTTGTTTAAATACATGTTTTAGTTGTCACGATACGAAATATAACATTTACTCCTACATTTAAGAAAATATAGTTACAGGAATATTTAATGGATATTGCTAAAGGCTTGAGAGTGCATGTAACTAGAAATACGTCATCGATGTACGGTCAGCGTTGGTATACATATTTGCGTTAACTGTTCATAAATAGCGTTTTCACTGATTGTAGCTAATATCTGACAAACTATAATGTAATTCATGCAACATGTTGTAGGTTTGTGTTAATTTCAATATCTTACTTAATCATATAGGGTGTTAAAGAAGTAGATCCTAGAACTGGTATTCAATTTTTGTGTATATATACAGGGTGCTCCTGAAGAAGTTGGTCAAAATTTGATTTTAAATTGTTGGTCCAACTATTACCATAATTATATGCAGAAAAGTGGTCGGACAAATCTCACTTTAGAATGCTGTAACTCCGTAACGAGCATTTTCGGACTAAGGTTTATATAAACTTTTTTTCTTGCTTTGGTATGGAGAACTCGCTCCCAATGTTTGACCAACTATTTCAGTACCACAGGATATTGTTTGACATTTCGCGGTTTTTCGAATTGTAAAGACTATGATTAACTTTCGACTTAGACCACGTCGTTATTTAGGGCAACATCCATAATAATCAAGTAAGGACCGACCTAGCACTTGACTGGCTGAACATTATTTGTCTGATTTGCTTTAGATATGTGTTAGATCCCAGTGCGTCTGAACAGGGGCCTGTCGAGATTTTGTGAAAACAAATCGGTCAATTTATCGTCCAGGTAGTCAAACAATGGTTGGTTCTTACCTTATTATGCTGGGTGTTGCGCCCAATTGACAACGCGATCTAAGCCGAAAGTTAATTTTAGGATTAATAGTGTAAGGATATGTTCGCGCTTTGACGAGCCTGGTTAGATTTTGTGTAAAATAATTCGGTCAATTTATCGTCCAGGTAGTCAATCGACGGTTGGTTCTTACCTGATTATGCTAGGTGTTGGGCCCAATGGACAACGCGATCTCAGCTGGAATTAGTCTTAGGATTGATAGTGTAAGGATACTTTTGCGCTTTGACGCGCCTGGCTAGATTTTGTGTAAATCAATTCGGTAAATTTATCGTTCAGGTAGTCAAACGGCGGTTGGTTCTTACCTGATTATGCTGGGTGTTGCGCCCAATTGACAACGTGATCTAAGCCAAAATTAGTCTTAGGATTGATAGTGTAAGGATACGTTTGCGCTTTGACGCGCCTGGCTAGATTTTGTGTAAATCAATTCGGTAAATTTATCGTTCAGGCAGTCAAACGGCGGTTGGTTCTTACCTGATTATGCTGGGTGTTGCGCCCAATTGACAACGTGATCTAAGCCGAAATTAGTCTTAGGATTGATAGTGTAAGGATACGTTTGCGCTTCGACGCGCCTGGCTACATTTTGTGTAAATCAACTCGGTACATTTATCGTTCAGGTAGTCAAACGGCGGTTGGTTCTTACCTGATTATGCTGGGTGTTGCGCCCAATTGACAACGTGATCTAAGCCGAAATTAGTCTCAGGATTGATAGTGTAAGGATATGTTTGCGCTTTGACGAGCCTGGCTAGATTTTATGTAAAACAATTCGGTTAATTTATCGTCCAGGTAGTCAAACCACGATTGGTTCTTACCTGATTATGCTAGGTGTTGCGTCCAATTGACAACGCGATCTCAGCCGGAATTAGTATTAGGATTGGTAGTGTAAGGATGTGTTTGCGCTTTGAAGAGCCTGGCTAGATTTTGTGTAACACAGTTCGGTTAATTTATCGTCCAGGTAGTCAAACCACGGTTGGTTCTTACCTGATTTTGCTAGGTGTTGCGTCCAATTGACAACGCGATCTCAGCCGGAATTAGTCTTAGGATTGGTAGCGTAAGGATGTGTTTGCGCTTTTACGAGCCTGGCTAGATTTTGTGTAACACAGTTCGGTCAATTTATCGTCCAGGTAGTCAAACGACGGTTGGTGCTTACCTGATTATGCTAGGTGTTGCGTCCAATTGACAACGCGATCTCAGCCG
>JABXWE010045454.1:0-11686 GCA_014611495.1 Limonius californicus
TGTAGATATCATTCTCCTTTAAATTTATATAGTTATATAGTAGTAGGATATAGTTTTCCAAGTAAACAAAAAAAAATCACAGATATATAAATACTTTCACTTTAATCAAATACAAATAAATACGTACAAAAAAATTAAATTACCATAAATTTATAACCAATCCCTTACATGCCTATTTTCATGTGAGATAATGTGATTTGTACATCCTCTGTAATTGTTGGCCACCTACGAGGGTCCTCGGCGACCATTTTAAAAATCCTTATTTACACACCGACATTTTCGCGGGGAGAATTCGACGACTGCAGTCAATCTGTCTTGCGCTTGAAATTTTCGCAATACATTCATTCCCAAAAAAGCAGCAGTTTCCGTAATATCCTCATATAATTGTTTTAAGGATTCCTCATCCTCTGGGAGTTCAGGGGGCAAAATATCGCTGCTGCTAGTATTATCATCATGCTCCAATTCAATGTCTTTATGTTTTAACTTGTAGTAGATCCTCCAAATACATGTCGGTCGTGTATTACTTCTTACTGGCTCCACTGCAGCAATTCGCACGTCTCTAAAACAGACGCGTTTAAAACCTTGCTGGGCTTCGGTTTTGTCATGCTCTTGTACACATCCAATAATTAATGGCAATTTTGCTAAAATATTTATAATTATTTATATTAAAAGACAAACAGTAAACTTACCATTAGCAAGGTTAGGATACATTTTTAAGAAATTTTCTTTGGACGCCATTTTCTGCAGCTACTTTACTTGCGTAGTAGGAGACTTGCGACCGACGTTGATCGATCGATGTAATTGCGCCTATGGGCACTGCGCAGAAGGTAATATAGGCAACCTAAATAACATGTGGGAAACTTTCCCAGGTGTTATTAATTGGGAATTTACATTAAGCGAAGCGCCACGGCGCGGTAAAAATTTCAACTAGTGACAGAGGGACTGTTTTGGTGGTCGTATGGTTTCACGTGCCATTTACAGCGTTTATTTTCTTTTTTTTTGTGTTAAAATCAGTCTCAGTACATAAAACAGCTTTTTTCAAAGCTACCTTGAATCTTTACATTGCCAAATATGTAATACTTGTACGTTTTCTTCTTTAATTTGATTTAATATCACAAGATGCAGTATGCATTGTCCATATAACCTCAGACTGCTTGTGCATTTAAAAATTACCCATTCCTTTTTTTTTTATTTGTAGAATAGCAAGTTATGGATAACCGAAGGTATCTACTGTCGTTGATGAACTTGTTTGGTTATTTAAACGCTTCACCTACATCTAGGTGCATTAGCGAAGGGGAATCGATTGTGAATGCTCGACACATTATAGCTTGTGGAATTTTGGACAAAACTGTTACTTCAATTAAAATTTTTGCTCTGTGTTTGAAGACTAGTGGCTTAACAGAGAAACCGCATGAAATAAATGCAATCTTTAGTATCACGAATGGTGTACTTCTAGTTTCCGAAGCTGTGTGCAGTTTTTGAAATTCGAAGACGAGCACCTTATACTAAACAAGAAACATTCGTACTATGCCCAGGTTCAACTAGGAATGGCAATTTTGAACCTCCAGGAATGCGATTTTATTGTATACGCTTCTTTTGATGATAGTTTCCTAAATGTAATTTTAAAATACGATGAAAGCTTGCCAAACGTTTAATCCAAAAATTGCAGTACAACTATTTTAACAAAATGATACATGTATTATGTAATTAAATAAAAAATATATTAAAGTTCCTTTTTTGCATCAAACATATATTGTTGTTTTAGAGAGTGCATATTATATTTAAACAGATTTTTAATATTAACAAATGGAACAAACAAAATTAACATAGAAATTTATCGTCTTTCAAAATAGGCGCAGATAAATTAACAATTGCACATATACAATAAAAATTTCGTCTATTTTTGGCACTAGCGATAAGGGTAATGGTTTTGAGAGAATCTCAAAAACCTTTATTCTCTGATTAGTTCTCTCTATATGCACCCTAGCTTTGGCTATGTCGACATTTTCCTTTGCTTCTTCTACCTACCTAAAATAAAACACAAATGTAAGGTTACAATTTTGGTATTGTTATTAGTTATTTAGAAAATTGAGTGCTTACCTAGTTGAAAAAAGTATACTTCCAAAGTAGTTTGGAAAAAACTGTTTTTTATAGTCACAAAGGCCTAATAACACAACTCAAAAATAACAATTAGTCAGCACTCCCTCATGCAAACGGCAATTGTTACCCTCTGTCAGCGGCCATATTGCAGTCGAGAGTGGCGCCACCATCGGTAGTGTAAATTCCCAATATCCATTCAATTCAGGTTGTTTCATATATTTTTCTCGAGGAAAAAATTGTAAATTATCTTCAAAATCTTTTTCTTTCAAATTAACTTCTTGTTCAGGAATTTTTCCAGCTTTTAACAAATTTATCATTTGTTTATAAAATTTATAAGCTATTCTGTATTCGGAAGTTCTTTCTGGTACCTATTTTATAAGCCTTTTCGAATATTACAATTACTCCCGCACCTAAACTCAAAGAAATTAAAGGAGGCAACACAATACCAGATAAACTGAACGTACTAAATATTAAATTTCCACAAAGCAGTCCTGTTCCAATACTTTTATAAAAATGAAAACTTTTTCTATATACATATAGTCGCTTCTCTAGATACATCATCATATCCATTTATTTTTTACATTTTTTCTTTTTCCTTTTAACAGTTGAACTAGTTGGTCCATGTTTCATTTGTGATTTTTTCTTTCCACATTCAGCACAGATTGCTGAATAATATTCACTTCCACCTTTTCCAGTTTTCAATTTTACAGGACCTTTATTTTTTGTGTGCTTTTTACACGCTAGGCAATAGATTTCACTCATTTATAAAGGTGTAAAACATTTAAAGAAATTTAAATTTACCATGTCAATTGAGAGGAAATTAAATTTTTGATTCCAACACTCGTTACAAATTTTTACAAACTGTTCTTTGGAAATGTTTGAAATGTAATTATCGTAAATGAATTTGATATATTTGGGGGGTAATTTGAAAATAAACATGTAATCTGCATTTCCACGTATAAATTTAGGATCAATAGCTGAAATTGAATGAACAATATAAATTGTGGAAATTCCTTTATGTCTTCCTCTGGTAAAATAATCTTGCACTACACCGAAGAGTTTTCTTGTATTTTGACTAAATTTGTAGATTCAACCCTGCGATCAACGTCATATGTAATTACGCATCGGTAGTCCCTTTTCTGCCATTTATAACTTGTAACATGTGCAAATCCCCGACGACACTTACTCTATAGGAAAACGCAGCGTGTGCAAAATGGAAAGTCAAAGGTGCTGTTCGGATTAATACTATTTTTTTTCAGATTATCGACACAAGGAAATTCGAGTCAACCGCTGTTGGGATTACTGCGAATTCGGATTAAAGCGTATTCGGATTATCGCAATTGCACTGTATTCTTCCATAGCTCCTTTAACGTCTTCATTTGATACAAATGAAGGATTATTTCGGCCTTGGGAACAGATGGGGGTCCCAGCTAAATTAGGTGGATGTTTCAACAAATCGTATTTCAATACGTTAAGTTGTGCAATGGAAACGACATTTGTAAGGAAACATATAGTAGTTATGTCGATACGTTCTTCTGATTTTCATTTAAATTTGGAGGATCGTTAAATTTATTTCTTTATTTTAATTCCTTAACAGAGCATCTTGCGCCACCATTTTTACTATTTCGAAAGCTATTACTACAATGTGTACTGTTACGTCGGCACTGCTGGAAGCATTTCCATGAATTATGCCGCCAGCGTATGTGTCGCGGTTTCTTCTGAGAACTGTACGGGCTGGCTTGTGTGCAGCTCATGAAACAAATGAAGTCGAGCGTAAAACTTTGAGGTGTGCAGACGGCTTTGCTGATTAGTGAAGATAGGGCTTGGGTTAAGAGTTGTTCCTGCAAATTTAAAGTTCTACCGTTTCCATGAATTTATATCGACAATAAATGTCGGATTAGGCATATAAAGGAATCAATGATTTAGTGGAGAACACCGTGTGGTTTCTCGTTTCGTTTTATATAGATAAAAATTAACCACGTTGTCCCTTCAACGTTTAGCCGAAAAAAAACTATGTTCCTCTGTTCATTGTTTCTGGGTGATTTAAAACAACTACTTTGTTATTTTCCGAAGGCAAATTTGCATCCACATAGGGGGTTCGTCAAGTACAAACCAACCGTCTAGTATTTTCTTCAAATTTATCGCCGAATTAAGGTACAACTAGGCTTATATACAGTTATTAACGGAAACACTCAGCAGTTGTTTGCGAAATGTTTCCGTTTGAAGAAAATAGAATTACCTGTATTTTTCAAAAATAAAGCAACCATCTGTTGCTAATTGTTTACTCATTTAATAACAAGCAGTATTTGATTTGTGAGATCAGCTGATATTGACCACGCTGACAAAAGCGATCGTTTGCACCGTAAGAATGTTGGTGAAAGATAACGTTTTCCATAGCCAAACTAGATGTGTTATAAATATCTTTATCCAATTGATCTGTCATCAGTGTCTCCTAGTACACCAGTTAATTGATGTGATGATGATTGGTTTTCATACAGATCTTACAGATTTAGTTTTCTTTGGTGGTGGCAAATTCGCGATGTTTACTGTACTTTTATTGTTGTTGGTGTATATTGTGGCACACCGGTATCATATGTCGTTACAAATCAACAACCAAACTCAGTTGTGTTCTTCTTAAAATCACCTAAATGGGTATGGAAAGTTTTGTTCGTAATTGATCAGTTGCTGGAGCACATACCATCCATTTTGTGGATAGCTTTTCATAACTAATCCTTCATTAAACATAAGCATGGTTGTTTATTAAGATATCATCAGCTTCACCAATTTCAGAAATCTTCAATAACCAATTCTTGAAGACCGTATTATAGAGTTGTTCAATTACTTAACTATTGTGAAGTTATGCAGGAAAAATTTGTAGTTGATTTGGTGTCATTATCGCGTTATCGTCTATCGTCGATAGGTAGTGTGGGTTTTTATGCGTGCACCAGAACCAACGCTACAATTAGAGATTAATGTGTGGTCTTCCTTTGTAGTTTTAACGGATTATTTGGCCGCTATCTTCTTTTCTTGAAACGTGCTAAGAAGCTTCCACTCTCAGTACTCGGTATCCAGATCATCCAGTTTGTCTGTGGTTTCTCTGTCATACTAATTACACACTTGGTATGACGTTCCGATAAGGTACCCAACATTTAATTCCATCGAAATTTTCGAAGCTTTCCCGAGCACACATTTACGTACCTTGTGCCGATAACATCGTTTGGGTTTGAGGATATTTTTCTTAATACGCAACCACCTATCGAGGTTAGTATCTTCCTGCTATTTGTCTTCTTTTCTTTGTTTTGATGTCCTTGTCATTGGAGGCGTCGACCGCGCCTAGACCAACTAGTCTTGGGAGCTTCCCCCCATATATACCTTTAATATTTATCAGTGAAGGTTGTCTTCTCATGCTATTGTTCGCAAGTGCTTTGATATTTACTAAATGTGTAATTCTTATAATTGTTGATAATTTTGAGCAACCGTTTGTTGTCATTTGATCCTCGATCTAATAAGTAATTAGCTTGTATTCTATAAACGTTCTCGGTTGTAATTGGCTACACAGTTAGTGCCTTTTATTAATATCGTAAATATCGTAGCCAGTGGTGTCTTAAGACCTCCGTTTGTATCATACGTTTATCCTATGATAGAATTGATTCTGTTCTGTGTTTAGTGTTTATTGTTTTCTTTGCAACTGTACTAATTCTTTTTTTTTTGTTTTATATATACACATTTATAACCAACCTGGACAACTTAAGACTTTACTTAAGAGTTTACCTTCCTTCTCTGCGCATATTTTGTCACCAGTTTGGAGAGAAGGAGGAAGCTTTCCCTAAGGCAGGTCCGATACACACGAGCTACTGATCCTTGACTCTTTCACGAGGATCACACAAACTGAATTTGAAAAGATCGCGCCTGCTTATGCTGACATACTCTGAACATAACTACATAAACTTTCTTCCTATATTTGTGTTCTGAAAACTACCACTACTCCATGAGCTGGCTGATTGTGCCTGTTTCGACGGTAAATTTTGTTGCCTGCTGTCGGAAATAGTAGTTTGGAGTGAGGCAAACACTTCGCTGCTCTATTTTTATTTTGACAGGTGACAATGTTTAAATTCTGCTTATGTATTTTCATGTGGGTATGGCTCTCGTTTGCCAATAAATCTTTTTAGGAAAATATTTATATACTGTACGATATTCCATTTTCTTTTGTTTCTGAATACAGAAATACTTTTATTCAATAAACTATGTACAAATACTTCTTTCTTACAGTTTTCCAGACGATTCAAGTGCTAAACGAAGAAAGTCTTTATTTCTGTTAGTTGTTTCTTGCCTTATTTCCTTAAAGTAAGTTTTAAAGTTTTTATATATAATCCTGGCAACATTTCTAATTTCTTGGACTATCTTCGGAAAGTTTTATTGTTTACACACAGTCTCCTAGTCCTACTTTCTTAAATAAATTTAGGATTTACAACTGGAAGCTCCAATTATTTAGTTTGCTATCGAGAAACTTCTCTGCATATCCAAACATTTATCAATCTTTTAGCGCTAACTTTTAATCAAAACTTTATTTAAAAAAATTACATTTGCATTCCTGTTATATAAAAGTTTGATGAGCTTTCTCTAACCAAATCACAGCGCTTGAAGTTTAGTCGATACGGGAGCATCTGAGCCAGTAAATCGGATCACTTCATTGGTTAACAAGCAAAGGAAACGCGTCAGAACCATTTATCTAACTTTTAGTGATACATTAATTTTCTTCAGCTCGCTCAGTTTCTTAAGAGCTAGAGAATCCGATGTTTTCGGGTTATCTACTTGCCATTTTATTTTAGCATGAGTCGAGTGGGAGACGTAAAAAGTCGCGATCGAGTGCAAACAGCCCCGAGAAAAGTTTTTGTGTCCGCTTGACGAGTTATAAACCAAAAAAGCTAAGGCGAACTTCAATAGAGGATTGATAATCTTGTCTGTTTTTACGTTCTTTGATAGACTCGCTGAAGGACTGCTATATTTTATGAAGATATTCTACTTTGCCGCTGAAAAGCACTTTTGATGCCGATTCATCGAATATTGTCTTACACAAAATATATATTTTATATTTACTACAGCTTTCTGTTGCCAAACAAACGAAATGTAGGACTTTCATTTCTGGATCAAACAGTTATTTAATTTCACTCTAAGAACAGTTCGTAAGCCCGCCAAAGCCTGTCCCAAGCCAGGTTGAAAAAGGGTGAGGGATAGAGGAGTAACATCTCTATAAAAAACCTGGGTTCAGCTGGCTCCGGCTGATAATACCCTGCCTAGGGTTACAGGTGAAAACCGGTCAACGGTCCCAAGGGCAAATGAAGATGCAAGAATCACAATGGCTAAAGGAGCGGAAGAACCACAAAAGGGGAGACTGCACCTCTATAGTTAAGGAAAACAATCAGTCTAAGGGAAGAAAACCTTGATATAAAATTACCTGGCCCTCCAGGCTGGGGGTTGAGGCGGCGGGCCAGCAACCCGTCACTCGTAAAACCTTTGAAACGCTAAAAATTCCAATCTCAAGCCTCGGACATCGGATGGAAACACTGGGAAACGACCGCGCAAACGAAACAGGCATATGAATTTTGGTACCTGGAATATACAGGTCCTTAAAACCAAACAATTAGAAGTCTTCCAGGAACTAGAGAAGTTCAAAATAGATATAGCTACCCTTAGTGAAACTAAGAAGAAAGGAAAGGGAGTGGAAGAGATAGCAGACTATATTCACATCTACAGCGGAGTCGACAAAGATATGAGAGCTAAAAGTGGAATATCAGTAGCAATAAATAAAAGACTAAAGGGATGTATAAAGAGCTGGGACCAAATAAATGAACGTATTATACGAGTCGCAATGGAAATCAAAGGGTATGAAACTGAAATTATTGGAGTGTAAACACCAACTGACAACGAAAGCGATCAAGAAAAGACAAGCTTTTATGATAAATTAACAAATGTACTAGACAGTATTAAAAATCGAACGGAGTTTATACTTATGGGAGATCTAAATGGAAGGGTTGGCAGTAAAAAGGATAACAATATAATAGGTCAATATGGCGAAGAAACGATTAATGGCAACGGCGAAAGATTAATTGAGATGTGTGAACAATATAATCTAAAAATTTTAAACGGATTCTACGAACACAAGCAAATGCACAGATATACTTGGATTCAGAATACACGAAATTTAAGATCAATACTGGACTACGTAATCACCAAACAAAATAGCAATATAATCTTTGAGGACGTAAGAGTCCAACGAGGTGCAGAATGTGGTACAGACCACTTCCTCGTTCAGCAACACTTCCATATAAATCCCCACCGCAAAATAAAACAAACAATTCACAAAGGACGACATATCCTATGTACAAATTAGAAGGACTATGTGACGACTCAATAACATTCCTGTACAAATTAAGACTAAGCTCAAAACTACAAAACTGTGACAACTCCAGGCCTGAAACAATGTACGAATATATAAAGAAAGCGGTGCATGAAGCTGCAAAAGAAAGTTTAGGAGAGAAAGAAAACTTAAAAAAAAAGAACAGACCAGATGTGGTGGAATGAGGATATTAAAAAGCTAGTGCTGCAAAAGAAGCAGGCTTATGAAAACTGGTTAACAGCTAAAGATGTTGAAACTAGAATGGACTACGCAAGGGCTAAAAGAGAAGTAAAAGAAGCTGTAATGGCTTCACAAAACGACTCCTGGGAAAAGAAATGCGGCGAAATAAATTCGCACATAGGGGGTACTCGCTCCAGTGAAGCATGGAGGTTAATAAAAAGCCTCAGAACAAATGAAAGAAATAAGTCGAACATACAATTAATAAGCTTAGAAGAGTGGAAAAAGTACTATCAGGGGCTATTAACAGAAAATCGAAGAGAATTTATTGAAGCAAGGGAAATAATCAATAATGAAGAGAGGAATCAAATAATAGTGGGGGAGATTACAGCCGAAGAAGTAATGAAAATGGCAAAAACTTTTAAAAATGGAAAAGCTTCAGGACCATGGGGGATCCCTATGGAACGTATAAAAAGTGCCCCAAGCGTATTACACGAAAATAAAATACCTGAAGACTGGCAAAACGGCTTTATTACAGCCATACATAAAAAAAGGAGATAAAAAAGACTGCTCTAATTACAGAGGAATCTCGGTACTAAGTGCGGTCGGAAGGTTATATGGCAAAATCCTTAAGGCGCGTATCGAAACCGAAATAATTGAAATAGAAGAACAAAACGGATTCAGAGCAGGTCGCTCTTGCATTGACAGCATATTCTGTCTCCAACAGCTTCTAGAAAAACGCCTAGCACGAAACATTGAAACCCACCTAATATATATCGATATAAAGAAGGCATACGACAGCGTACCGTTGGCCAAATTATGGAGAGCCATGACTGAAAATGGTATAAATAGAAAATATATAACCGCTGTAAAAACCCTCTACACCGACACAACGGGGCAAATCAAGATCGGATCAGAGCTGTCCGGAAAATTTAAAATAACGAAAGGACTTCGACAAGGGTGCTGCATAGCACCAACTTTATTCAAGATTTATTTAAATGAAGCACTAAAGATATGGAGAGCTAAGTGTCGCAATATGGGAATTCCGATCGGGGATACATTCTTATATACCCTACATTTCGCCGACGATCAGATTATATGCGCCGAGGACGAGTTAGATGCCCAATACATGTTAAGGAAATCAAAAGAGGAATACCAAAAATGGGGCCTGCAATTAAATATGGAAAAGACGGAGTACATGACAGTGGGGTGTAAAGGCAAAGATTAAGAAATTGAAGGAGACAAAATTAAAAACATAAGTACCTACAAATACCTTGGGACAGTGGTAAGCGAAAAAGGAGATAGCGAACTTGAAATAAAAAGCAGAATAGCGCAAGAAAAGAAAGCCACACGACAACTCCACCCAATAATATGGAACAAAAGGTTAAGTAAACATACCAAACGAGTCATATATAAAGCTATTGTAGAAAGCGTAAGCACATACGGGGCAGAGGCATGGAGCATTACAGAATCAACAACGAGGAGATAAGAAGACGAGCAGAAGTGGACATAGATATTGTAACAACCATAGAAGCAAAACGGTTGCTGTGGTACGGCCACATGAAACGTATGGGAGAAGAAAGATGGCCAAGGAAGATGTGGGAGTGGATTCCCGAACGAAGACGAAGACGTGGCCGACCAAAACAAACCTGGGAAAGTGGAGTTAGTTGCCATGCAAAAGAGAAATTTAAATGAAAATGACTGGGAAGACAAGAAAACATAGAGATTGAGATGCGGAAGGCGTCAGCAATGATGTAGAAACCGCAATATACACTGTGTCTATAAAGTAACCCCCCCCCCAACTAATTTTTGAACGACTTGATATTTTACCACAAAATTTGGTGTGCTTTAATGGGAAGTTAAATATTATTTTTTAGCCCATGATTAAATTTTCTATCATTTAAAATGGCGGCTGGGCGCCATTTTGAATTTTTATTTTAAATAGAAAGGGGGGTCGAGTGACACCTCATTAGAAAGGTCTTTTAATTCTGCGTCTGATCCTAGAGTTTCAAAGAAAAATATTCAGCCAGCACAAAATTACAAATGTTTGAAGATAAAGAAGTCTATTTAAAAAAACTAAGAATTACAGCAAAAAGAAATTAACTTAAGTGTTCAAAATGTTCACCATTCAGTTCTTTGCACATAAAAAGTCGGTTATGAAATTCCTGCCTTACATTTTCATAAGTTTCTGGAGTGATATTTCTGCAAACTTCTGTAATGCGTTGCTCCAGTTCTTCTATTGTTTCTGGATTTTTTTATCAAGTAGGTAGTCCACTTTTTCATTTGTTTTTTTGCTGTTTGTTGTCATTTATAAGCTAATCTTAACTACAACTGTCAAGTGTAAATTCGGTTGGCATTTTCACTTAAAAATATCTACGTTATTGTAAATTTAGTTCATTATTTCGTCTAAAAATGCCTGTTTCTGACTTCCTCAACGGACATTTTCCTGGAAGATGGATTGGTAGGCGGGGGCCTGTGGAATGGCAGGCTCAGTCCCCAGATTTAACCCCCTTAGATTTTTTTCTATGGGGATATCTGAAATCAAAAGTGTACAGAACCCGTCCAGAAACAATTGAAGAACTGGACAGAAGTTTGCAGAAATATCACTCCAGAAACTTATGAAAATGTAAGGCAGGAATTTCATAACCGACTTTTTATGTGCCAAGAAGTGAATGGTGAACATTTTGAACACTTAAGTTAATTTCTTTTTGCTGTAATTCTTAGTTTTTTTAAATAGACTTCTTTATCTTCAAACATTTGTAATTTTGTGCTGGCTGAATACTTTTCCTTGAAACTCTAGGATCAGACGCAGAATTAAAAGACCTTTCAAATGAGGTGTCACTCGACCCCCCTTTCTATTTAAAATAAAAATTCAAAATGGCGCCCAGCCGCCATTTTAAATGATAGAAAATTTAATCATGGGCTAAAAAATAATATTTAATTTCCCATTAAAGCACACCAAATTTTGTGGTAAAATATCAAGTCGTTCAAAAATTAGTTGGGGGGTGGGGT